>JAEANM010000795.1:0-16314 GCA_017656035.1 Myanophis thanlyinensis
GAGAGAGAGAAGGATGAGAAGAAAAGAAGAAGAAATTTAGATTTATTATTCTATTATTTTAAAATCTAAATTGTTTGATTTTCTCTAAGCCCATATTTACTCTTTTCCTTTTTTTTAATTTCCAATTTATTTGTTTAATTTGCAGCATGGTATCTATTAGCTTTTGTATATAATCTGTCTACAGCTGTTTCAGACTTTCCTTTTGTTCTCATTCCCACCCTTAATGAAAGAAAACAAACAAAAACGTATTCTTTTCTTTCTAATACATTTCTCATGTTTTATATTGATTTTTTTTTAAAATTTTGAAATATTATCTGTGTCGTTGAACTATTGCATATCTAATACAGATTCCAAATTTCCTCAAGAAATGGTACTCAAGGAGCATATAGTTTTTAGTGGAAATTAAAAAGAATGTATTATGAAAGAATGTGCTGGTATGATTCTGATAATATGAGTGACTCCAAGATGGCATCAGGGTTGGAATGACAAAACAGAAATCTGATTCCCACACAAGAGAAAACAATTTTGTGAACAAGGGACATTTAGATAGCCCTTGACCTACAGCCACATATGGGCCCCTGGATTTTGGTTATAAGTTGTTATAGTTGTTAAGTGGATCGCTACATGACCAGACTTGATTTTACAACTGTTTTTATGACAGTTGTAAAGGTGAGTCATCACGGTTTTTCAATTAATCTGATGGAAAATGGCAAAAAGTCACAAATGGTGGTCACATGGCCATAGCACAGTTGGTCATAAATGTGAGCCAGTTGCCAAGTCCCCAAAATCTGATCACATCACTGGGTGGGGCAGTTGTAACTTTAAGTAGTTTTTTAAATATCTGTTGTAACTTCAAATGGTTGTTAAATAACCATTTGCAAGCCAAGAAGTAGCCGTACAATTGATTTGAAGATGGGAAATGAATAGACACATGACTATTCCATTAAAAGCTTGGAAGAAGAGACTTGTGTTTCAAATCTTGGGAACAGCATACACAAAAGGCAGGATTTCTGAGTATTTGGGGGATAGAGAACTTCATGAACGTCAAGCTTCCATCTTGAGTTTGCCTGAGAGGCAGTCTAAGTGAATAACTTAGTTTGGAATCTTGACAGGTAGTTTTCCTGTATTGCTAAATCACTTCTGCTACTGCTTTCTAATCATTTTTGGACTACTGACTATCAGTGTGTGATTCAGGTGGAATTGTGACACAGTTTCTGGGCCCTTGTATCCAAGAAAAGGATAACGAAACTCAGCAGCAGTGGCATCAGGAGTCATTAGTTGTGTGGCACAAAGAAAATTGAATGCCATTTTAATAGGCAAGAGTTGAGACAACCAGTCAGAAATGAAGATACTGTAAGTAACCAAACCTGGTGCTCTGGCCCTAAAGGCCACTTCACAAAATCATATCATGCAATCACAAGCTGCTTTCACTGCAGCATGAATGGTAACAAGCTGCCATGGAGGCCTCCTGCAACACAAACTCTATTAAGATGTGATGACTTAAAGGTATTTCACACTGTTATGTGTTTTGGCCAAGCACAGGTAGTCCATCAGGTGTTGTCAGTGGGTCATTCAGCAAGTATTAATGAGGCAATCTTCTCTTGTAAGGCTGCTAATCTTAAAACTACCACATAAAAGGTAAACGTAAAGGTTCTCCTCACACATATGTGATAGTCATTCCCGACTCTAGGGAGGCAGTGCTCATCTAAGGCAAAGAGCCAGCGCTGTCTGATGACAATTCTGTGATCATGTGGCCGGCATGACTAAACACCGAACGCGCATGGAACGCTGTTACCTTGCCACCAAGGTGGGAGCTCACTCCATTATGTGGCGCTAGCAATTTGAATCGTCAATCTTCCAACCTTTCTGGTCAATAAGCTCAGCATCTTAGCCACTGAGCCACCGCATCCCCTAGACTACCACATAACTCTCCTCAAACAGATTCTTTTATTGGACTATCTTACATTGTAATACAAAGAAATGAACAATCTCTTGGTTAACATTCTAGGGCTGAGGAAATTTCTGATCTCAGCTGTTCAGATGAGATGGCTAAACAAGAGGCAGGAACCCTTATTCACGTACAAGACTTCTGTTTTGGCTGACATCTACAATTCTTTCCTGAAGAGGAAGCATGTGTGGGAACAACATGTTGCTACAACAAATGGAGACTAAATTGGTCAGAAAATACAGACTCGGCAGCAGATTAAGGTTTCAGTTAGTGTAGATTGCAGTCCTGCCAACAAATTTTCTTCAGCCAGGCCTCCTAGCAGCAGCCCACGATCTTTGCATCTGTTCAGCACAAATCTTGCAATCCTGGCTAGGTAGATGACATAGTATTTGTGTCAGGTTCAAAAAACACTCAGCTCAACTTTTTACATTTGACCACAAGGTTTAACTTTGTATTCTGTACTGTTTTTATGCTGCTAAAGATGCTGTTGGCATAGCAATAGAAGTTCAACTCAGCTGACAACAATCTGGTCAGTAGTGATGAGCCTGGACCAATTGCTTTTCTGTTTCCTCTTGTTTGACTCTCAAAAGTGAATGTATAAACACAAACACTTAACACAGAAGTTCATTGTTTTTAAGAAAAGAAATACAAATATAACAAATTCTGAGACTATGAGAGCGATTTAATAATAGGTCTTGGCTGGAAAGTTTACTGTTTTTGAAATATGAATGCCAAGATAACAGTTGGAGAATAGGAATGATACGAACAGTAGCTTCTGCCAAATGTTTTGTGAAATCAGAATTAATTATTTGAACTTTTTCATGGGTTCCTTGATGGATAATTGGGAGACTGCACTTTCCATTTTGGTAGAAGGCATGGAGAGAAGATTTTAACATTTTATTGTAGTGAAACCTTTGAAGCCATACAACCAAAAACCATTCAGAGTTTAATGTCCTCTGAAACAGTTTACTATTCTTTCTTTCTTCATTTCAAAATGAAGCTGCTGCAAACATTTTGAATCAGATTAAATTTCACTGTGTTGTCTTTGAATCTCAAATCTCAGCTTCGACTCAGATCTTCACACCCCAACGATTAGTTTCTGCATTTGTTAAGACAATTATTTCTGTCACATTAAAGATAGCAGTTTCAAGGGCTGAAGACTGCATATTCAGCCATAGGGTATCAACCACTATTCTAAGATATGTGCCTTGACTATTTTACTTCATTTAGTGCAGTGTTTCTCAACCTTAGCGAGTTTAAGATGTTTGGACTTCAATTCAGCTTTGCTGGCTGGGGAATTTGGGGAGTTGAAGTCCAAACATCTTAAAGTCGTCAAGGTTGAGAAACACTGATTTAGTGTGTGTTTTCTTCCACCAGGTATCTGAAATGGATAACATCTTCTTGTTCCTTTATTCTTTGCTTGTGGTACACTGTAGTTTGAATCACATAGATATCTTTGATAGCAGAGAAAGTAGGGAAATGTTTGATGCATAGGCTCCCTATCTATCAGGAAGAATTGGGCAAATTATTTTCAGTCTCATGATTTTTTAAAATATTTTGGGCTTCCTCATACTTCCATTTACTTAGCTATAGAATTTAATTGAAAAATACAGTGGAGGGAAAAAATAAAAGTATTCTGTGATATCAGAATGTAGGAAACTTTGAAATGGAATGGGGGGAGGCTCCTTTTGTCCCAGCTGTCTGGTAGAGGAAACTAAACAGATCCTGGCAAAATATTGTACTGAAATACACTGCTTATAACTAAAGTAAAATTTCTCATTTATGAATTTCAATTAGTAATTTATTCAAAGAAGTATCAATTTATGATTAGGATATCGCTAAGCTATTTGATTAGCATAGGATTAGCATCTATGGGAATTTAGTAAAATGCAGAAGATAATATTTGTTGTTGAACTCAGTTTTCTATGAAATGTAGGGTTTGCTTATAGGATTTCTTGTTGAAAGATGCTTAAATGAGTATAGGCAGTGCTTGCCTCACTATTTATTTGGAAGTAAGTTCCATTAGAATCAGAATAATGTACGTACATACATTTGCTATATAAATTATGCAAAATACAAAATCATGCCCATTGTCTCAATTTGTATAACACAGAGCTATGTTTTCAAATCTTCTTCATACAATATTTGGTTTATTTATAGTGGAATTCAGTATTTTTATTAGATGTTCTGAATGATTGATATAGTCTGCCTTTTAAATTTTGGCTTGGTTAAGAATCACTTTATAAGATTATATCATTTCTGATACATTGGTTCATTTTTATCATGTTATTGTTTGTCTTTATGATGCATCACATTATTTCACATTTTCATCTTAAGACATCTCCAATCATATTAGAACATTCGAAGTGACTGAGCATTCTAAATTTATTTTTGCTAATAGATTAATTATGGAATGAAACAAGCTTAAAGAATACTTATTGTCCAATAATAATGCAAGTATAATACAAATATTGTTGCAGTACAGTCCCAAAGGAAGAATCTAATTTGTCACAACTGATTGATTTTTCCATTGCAGCAAGAATCTAGCCTAGCAGGCTTTCTAACCATGCAAGATGAAATAATACTACAGGGCTTTTGCTGGAACTAACTGAATTGGGACTATTTTAAGACATCAAGTAATTGTTTTCCTCCAAGCTAATCTTCATGATTTAAAAATGGGTTGATTTGTTTAGTTTCCTGTATCAGATTAGTGCAGTTTTTTAAAATGATTTTTAAAATGATTTTTCTCAGCTGGGAAGATATTGTTTAAATTGTTATTTAAGGGTAGAGGGTTTTTAGAGACCAGACAGATGTAAAGGTAAAGGTAACAGTTTCCCTCGCACATGTGTGCTAGTCTCTAGAGGGTGGTGCTCATCTCTGTTTCTAAGCCGAAGAGCCAGCGCTGTCTGATGGTAATTCCGTGGTTATGATTAAACGCCAAAGGCGTCCAAGGTGGTCCCTATTTTTCTACTTGCATTTTTACATGCTTTTGAACTTCAAGATTGGCAGAAGCTGGGACAAGTAATGGGAGATTACTCCATTATGCAGTGCTAGGGATGAACTGCCACTCAAAATGTATCTATGTTCAATTATAGATGCCATCCCATATAACCATGATGGCGAACCTATGGCACGAGTGCCACAGGTGGCACGCAGAGCCATCTTGCTGGGCACACAAGCTGCCGGCCAACTTACCTCCAGCTGAGCATGCACATGCAATTGCATATGCATACATTCACAATTGCAGAGACCCAGCTGGTCTTTGGATGTCCGCTGTGCCTGCACGCGATTGCAGCAGGAAATCCAGCTGGTTTTGGAGCTCTCCTGCGCATGCACACACAATTGCTTATGTGTGCATGAGTACCTGTGCACAGCACACACATGCATTGCACATGCAAAAGCTGCATGCATGTGCAGATGGTGCGGTTGCACATGCAGTGCACATGGAGGAGCCGTATGCAAGTACAGATGGCACACGCAAAACACATGCTTTTCAGCACGCGGTAAGTAAAAGGTTCACCACCACTGCCATATAATATATAGCTGTCCTTTATTTCAAATGTTGATTGGGAAAATATGTACTCATATTTTAGAAGTCATATTTACTCTCCCATGTAGCATGTTGGCAAGCTCAGTGGTGGACATCTCTTCATTTCAGCAAGTGTTGTTCTTTATGCCATCTACTAGTGCTAGAGGATCTGAAAGGAGAAGACAATCACATTTCTCAGATCTCTCATGTGGTGTTTCAGTAGGTCATGAAGAAATCTGGAAAAGGAGTTTATGATTGTAAAAATCCTTCCCTCCTTCTCCACATGCATGTTGGTAGGTTCCACTAAAGGTAGAAGAGCTTTAGGATTGTTCCCCACCATCCTATCTCCAAATGGGGTGATAACAGCTGCAGCCTCGATCATTCATTTAGTGAATCCAGGAACATCATGTAATGGATCAAGTTGCTCCATGGAATAATAAAGATGGAGGGAAAACTCTCATGCCTTACCTATGGATGTAGAGTGACAGAGACTGTACGGCTGGACAGGTTTTCTAATCCCAGCTCTGTGGATCGGGCAGGTGATCCAAAGCACTGTCCTTGCAAAGCAGGAGCAGTGTCTTCTGCCCCACCCCTCATCCTTGCAGACTAGCTTCTAAAATGGCTAAACCAACCACTCCAGCTGATGCTTAAAATCACTTTTGAAGCTAAAAAGAATGATTAGTGGATATTTTTTTCCCACTGGCAGGTAAACCTTGCAGTAAATTGTTACGATAGCACCATTCAATACCTTCATTAACGAGGCAGAAAAGCGTTGGTCCATGGGGGCAACCAATAAATGCCGGCATGCTTTGCATCACTTCATGGCCTGGAGAACAGCATATTAAACCAGCCATCTCGATGTATCAATTTCTTAAAACTCACTACTTAAGCTTTTATTTTTTTTCATAATACAAAGAAGCAGGGAAAAGGAACTGAATGCAGTTGCTTTGCTAACAGAGCTACTCTCCAATCACATATGATTCATCTGATTCCCCAATCCAAAACTTCAGGACAAATGCTGAGCCCTTGTTTACAAACATAATCCAATTATCTCTTCTTTTTAAGGGGAAAAGATACAGATATCTGTATTGTTTTAAAAAGCAGGGTTTGAAAGAGTCTGGTTCCTAAACCACTACGTTTAGTTCTCTGAGACTGGACAGGTTCCTTACAAAGGTCACCTACAAAGTTTCATCACAGATTACTAAACAATACTTCTATATTTATTTCCAAGCCATAAAAACTGGTCTGGCAGGGAAAGTTTTGGCACATGAAATTGCCTAGGTTTTATCCCCTTTGAAGAGACAGGTTTTATATATTAATGAAATGTGGACATCACTTTGCCAAGATTGCCATGTTTCTTTGAATTATTTTCAGCTCATTTTTTTTCTCAACACTTGCTGCTTTCTCTCCATTGTCCTCTGATTCTTTGATTGTCTCTGCTGTTTCCAAACATAAGATCTTCTTCCTACTGTTATGTGTCCAAAACATTTAATAAGCTCTTTGTCCTCTTTTTCAAGGTATGCTCAATCATTTCCCACAGCATAACAATCCAAAGTCACCAATTTCTTTTTAATCATCCGTTCTGATGGTTTAGCTTTTGTCATTATTATAAGTGAAAAAAAAATCATAGCCTTGACATGTTTATGTTTTTATATCTGTTCACAGTAGCATTTTGTTAAATTTGTTGTAATCTTTCTTTCAAATTGCACTCTTTGTTTCATGATTATAATCATAATATTTCTGAATGTTTAAGCCTAGGAGGAACAAATCCATTATTACTTCAAGTTCTTCTCCACCTGTTTGTATTGGGTTGGCATTGCCTCTTGTCATGACCGTAACATTTTAAGATATGAAATAACAGATCAGCTTTTCATTTCCAGTCCTTCATCTTCAACAAAGCATCCCTGAAGTCTTTTTCACTTCCAACTGCCTAGAGTCTGACCGGCAGGAGATAAAGCTAAGCCATCAAACTGAAATTGTTGATGTTTCTCCCCTCTGCTAATATAATTCCAATTTCAAATGCATCATTTCTCACAATATATTCTGTATGTAAGTAAACTAGATGAGGTGGCAATACATACACTCATCAGTGCACACTTCCCCCAACTTTAAAATATTTAGTTCCCTTGTTCCATGTTGCATTCTAATTATTGCTTCTTAAATTATCAAACACACTCTTTGATAGGTAGGTGAAGTGGCCAATTTTTAAGAGTTACAGTAGCTATATTTGTTAGTCTAAGATAGATAACTCTTAACAAATGTCATAGTATAATCAATAACTTTTTTCTTTTCTTTTAGTTTATTATGGTCTTAAACCAGACTCCATACATAAAATTCAGCCATAAAAGAAAAGTATAATAAAGAAAGACATGCATCCAATCCACCAGGGCTACAGTGATGCAATAAATCCTTAATACTAAAAAGCCATACTTTTCAACTCTGTATGTCACCTTCAAGATCAGCCAAGCAAAAACAGGAATCTTTTCGCCAACTTTCTTGCCTTTTATTTTATCCACTGGGTGTTCATAATGTGATTGAGATGTCTGGGTTATAGCTGCATATATTTTTGAAGTCTAAATTGCAAAATCTTGAGTATTCATACTACCATGTGAGCTAAATATAATTTTTCATTAGTTTGGGCATTCTTTAGCCCTGCCTTGCCTTGATATTAAAATATAAATAATTTTTTTTTCTCTTCTCTGGACTACTACTGTGAATTCTGTATCTACTCACAAACTACAGGTACACTTCAATTGTATCATCTTTTATGATTTTAAATAGTTCAATTAGTATTATCAGTTCCCATGGTTTTGGTATTTAGCAATATTTTCTAAATCTCATTTAAGTTCACTATCTAACATGTCTGAATATGGTTACAGTAAGTAATCAAACTTTTACTTCAACAAATCAAAGTATATATCATTGATTTGGAACGTTTTTTGTAGAGCTTTTCAATATAAACCATCTCTTTATGTCCATCCTCACTAGTAAATCTTAAAACTATTGTCTCTTATCAAGTTTCTCTTGTGTTCTGTATTTTAATTTTATAAAATACACAGCAATAAAATTTTGTGGTTTCATTTTACCCTGTATTTCTCTGCAGTGCTTACTTAGATATAGTTCCTTGTCCCTTCTGGTTCATTTCTGGAATTCACATTCAGGTTTTCTTGGGCCCTTCTCTTGCTCTCTATCACCCTCCTTTCCTTTTTCTGCTATGAGTAAAATGTTATTTCATCTACTTTTGCATTTTGTATTCAGGATATCATCATTTCTTCAGGAATTACTACATAATTAAATCTTTTTTTCATTGTCATAATGTATTTGTATAGAATATTGCTGAAATGGTTTTGTTTTCTTTGGCTTAAGTTGTAATTTTGGAAGAAATAGTTCAAGATCTGAGATGCAATCAACAAAAAGTCTTTTGTTATTACTGAAAATAGCTTTGCTGTCTTCACTTACAGAGTATATAATCCATTTGATTTTGATGTAGTCCTTCTGATGACGTCCATGTGTGGGGTAATCTTTTAGATAGTTGGGAAAAGTATTTGCTATAAATATTGAATTTTCTTTGCAAAACTATATTTCTTGCTTTGTTCCAGACACCATTTTTTTCTATTACTCCAGGGTTTTTTAAGTTTTCAGTTGCAGAATTCTGATCGCCTATAGTAAATATATCATTTTTATATTCTTATTGTATTGACAAGCTGCAGATCGTCATAAAATCTTTCAATTTCTGCTTCCTCTGCATCTGCAACTGAAGAAAGACTAGGATCACCATAATATTAATTTGCTTGTCTTGGGCTCAAACTTATACCATTGTATCATTTTGACGAGTTTTATCCAATCTCTGCCTTTGATGATTTTCTATTAATAACATAACTACACTTTTTCCTCTATAATTTTCTTCTCTTCAGTAAAAGATCTTTCTGTCAGGATGTTTCCAGTATGTCAATATTCCCTCTTGACATTTCTGCTCTAACAGCCTCCTTAGTTCATGGTTCAGACATTCCACTAGCAGTGAGTCTCATATCATTATGCTTCTAAATTTTTCTTTTACCTCTGGACACATCAGCAGTTAAATATCTTTAATCCAGCCAATGATAGACACTTTAACCCTTCATACATGTCTTCTACACTTCTCCTGCAGTTTATTGGATATCTCTTCCAGTATGAGTTGGTTCAGAATATCTATTTTGTTTTCCTGGCAGATTCCCAGAAGCGGCTTGCCATTTCTTTTCTCAGTGTAATTCATACTGTATAGTCTGATTTCTTGTCTGAGTTTCTTGGCATGAGTGATTATTTTGGGGGTCATTGGGATGTATCAGTCCCTTCACAACTATCACATAACAATTCCTGAATATAAATTAGTTATATCAGTAATAAACAATGTTATAATGAGCACCTGTGGTAAATACTCTTTTAAAAAGATGCTAAATAGGTGACTATTTAGATATTTACAGTATGTAATATTCTTAGCAATGGTAATGAAGTTTTCCCCCAATCTTCTAGTATGTTTTTTCAACTTCTCAAGTGGCCTAAAGCCCTGAGATTTCTTGGTTGTCTACAATCCAAATAATAAGACCAAATTTAACTTTTTTTAAGGAAAGAAAAAAGATGGTTACCTTAGGGATTGCTACTTGCTGTGAAAAATGTGAAAAATACATAAAAAATTATGTATTTTAATATAATTTAATATAAGCTATCTCTATAGTCCTAGATGTGATTAAGGCGATAAATGAATCAAAGGAAATAAAGACTGACAATTGACAGAGAATAAGTGGTGGAAGGCTTATGTAAAGAAATTGAACATATGCCTTTGACCTTATGTTATAGTTTTCAAATTGCATTTTGTATATGCCCTTTTTCTGGAGTTCAAAGCAATATATTATTTAATCTCCTAACAGCAATTCTCTGAAGCTGGTTGGGGTGAGAGACACAAGTGGCCCAGGGAGGTCCAAGGTTGTGAGGGAACTTGAACCAGGGTTTCTTCTATCCTAATCCAATACTGAAATCACTGTTATTACACTCACTCTCTAACACATATATTATTGAAATAGTTCTCACGATAGTACAATGGGAATAGAGACAAAATCACTTCAGAAGAATGGTTATTTCAAGCATAGGCGCTACAATTTTTATTCTTCCCATGACATCCTTCCCTTCAAATATTGTGATCCTGTTAGTTTAATACAGGAATGTGTTTTAGGAAAGCAATATATTGCTTAATTATGGGTGACTCTGGCTTTTGTCCAAGGTCAGAGAATTTGATGTCCTTCAGATTATTTGGGCTTCAATACTTCAGCATGACTGATGACAATAAATTGTAGTCCAAAACCTTTGAGGCTACCAAATTGCCTGCCCTGTCTTCATATCAAGAACCTTATTGTTTTATAAAATGGAATATTTTTGAAAAAGATACCAGACATTCTGATTTATGCTGGAATTTTATTCATATTTAACTGAATGTAAATGGCATTCAGTTTGGAAACTCATAAAAATTAATGAAGCTTCAAATATAAATGCCATTGACTTCATTGGATCCATCAAAATATGGTCAACTGTAGATCAAACCTAATGAGACTTATTTTTGTGTAAGCATGCAAAGTTGTGCAGTTAATTAATGAAGGAATTTGCTTTTGTATGCCTCTCAGTCCAAGACTAAGATACAAAATAAGAGAAACAATTAGTAAAAATCACAATTGTAATAAATACTAGCACCACAAATAACATGCACGTAAAGTAAAGTGAGTATGCCAATGACTTAGCTCAGGGAAGTTGAAGCAGCAATTTGGTTTTTCTGTTTAGTTTTCTTCTCCTGATAAACTTCTCTGGTGCCTGAAGCCAGACTGGTATGGGAAACAACTATATGAAATAATATTTAAAATGGTGGGAACAGATGCATCAAAGAGAAAAACAGGCCACATGCCACCAACCCTTTCCTAACATGTCTTCCATCTTTGGAGGACCAATGCATTTCCTCATAATAAAAAAAAATAAAAAGCAAATGTGTTATGAAATGAAATGGTTTTGGCTGCTATAAGAAATAAAAAAATGCACTTGTTTGTCAGTAAGTTTGCACAAATTCTTGAAATTATTAGCTGGTTGGATTTCACCTTATGAAACAGTATAATATAATTATCTTTGATCTGTACTATGGTCTTCCATTCAAACTATTTGAAATTTATTTACTATTTATGGCATATATTATTTTCTGTTGTAAATATATGTGTTGTGAATCCTAAATATAACAATTGGGTGCAAGACCCTGACTCTTTGAAGTAGAGACTAAGTGTTTTGACACTAAGAAGCAATTTTTCTCAGAATTTGAAGTAAATTTATAACTTGTATAATCTCCCAGGCAAAATCACAAACATATGTTTGCAAACACACACACACAAACACAATCCTTCCCATCAAAAGCATCAGGAAAAGGAAACACTGAGGAACTGTGGAGAAAGAAAAGAGCAAGCCCCTGCATGTTTTTGCAAAAAAACATGAGTGTCAAACTCTATTCGACTTCCTCTCCCAGATAGTTTTGATCTGACATGGAACAGAATAAATAGGTTTCTTGCTTTTCTCAGCAATCAATCATATATGATGGATTTCTTGTATAATGAGACATTGTTCTTGATATTCAGAAGAATGGCTATCCTGAGGAATGCTCATGGCCAATAGTCATTAATAGTGCTATTCTGTCTGGATAAGGGTTATATGTTCTATCCCAATCTCTACTGAAAAGTATTCAGAAGATTCATTTTCATTTTGGAAACATTTTGGGAATGAAGTATTCTTTATTTTCCAAGAATATAGGAGAGGAGGCAATGATAAAAATGGACAAATTTCATAAGTGGGTAAAATTCCCTAGGCCAGGCATGTCAAACTCAGAGTCCCCCAAGGGCCATATTGTCACATTTGAGTTATGATGAGGGCCGCAGTCTCTTCAATTGGGCCGCAGTGGCTGGGCTCGCCTTGGCAGCTCTTGGGATGGCGGGACAAGCAGAAAACACATGCTGGTGGTGGCAGCGCAGGTTGGGTTACAAGCGCCAGCCTTGCCCGACCTGCTCCTCTGACCAGGCTAAGGAGGAGTTGCTGTCACTCCAGGGGAGAGGCGTTTCTCTTGCAACTTGTCCAGGGAGCCTTGGAAGCCTTTTTGCTTATTTGTTACATGTCTAGACTACCTTTTCAACAGTGAACTCAGGACAGTGTGTAGGGTTCTCCTTCCTGTTTATTCACTTACTTAATTTTATTTATTAATTTAAAATATTTTACCTCACCTTTCTGCTCAAGAGGGATCCAAGGTGGTGTGTAAAACATCGTCTGTGTGGGCTGCAGGTGCACTTGCAATGGGCCACATGCGGCCCCCGGGCCACATGTTTGACATGCCTTGCCTAGGTTTTCACTTGAGTACACAATAGAGTTCCCTTCATTGCAAGGAATTCAACCTCTAAACAAGTAGACTATTAGACTCTGACCTATATGGCTCTTCCAGTTTCATAGTGATTGTAGAGGGTTTATGACTTTCTTATTAAAACAACTTCACTGCTACACAATGGTATCTGGATGCAGTTCAAAGTGCTCTTGGACACAGAAAGCTTTATATGCATTTGGACTGAGAAAGAATCATATCCGCTTTCATAGGATGAAATAATGATTCACTTAAGAACTCTTTGTATTTATTATTCAGTGAAAGAATTCCACCTGTAATGTAATTTGAATGTGGCTTTAGATGAATAAAACTGTAATACCATAACTCCATGAAATATGACTATAGTACATAGTTAATTCTGCTTCTTGTATTCCTCTATACTTCTAACTGAAATGTTTTCATGAGTTAATTAAAAATAGATGAATAAATGAACTGTACACCGTCACATTAAAGTTTACAGTTATGAATTACAATTTATTAGCAGCTTTTGAAGGGTCTCTGGAAATCATATCCAACCATTGGGGAGAAAATGGAATTGTGCAGCCTTGTTCAGTGCCTCTTTGATTTTGTCTGTGGTTGAGTCGCTAAGGACTGGATGTTCTAATGAATATCAAATGAAAGCTGTTTTTTCTTTACTCCTTTTCAATCTCTTCATATCTCCCCTGCTAGGCCTGAAGAGAATGGCAAGGTTTCTTTAACAGTTTGATTGAAAACATGAGCAAGAATAGCGTTAGAAGAAAGGAATTCTTAATGTCCTAAAAAAAACACCTGGGTTTGTGTAAAGTCTTCCAAAAAGCTAGTCAAAAGTAATTGTAGCCAAATTTAATATGTTGAGTGGATTTAATTGCTAGTTCTTTATCTGTTTCAGTCTATTATGTAAACACTGCATATTCCAGTATTACAGATTCACTTGTACCTATGTTAACACCTCCATTCTATGTCACACTAGTTTAAATCCCAAGGATTTAAAATGTAGTGTTTCATTACTGTGAAGGCAAAGATGAATTTAAAAAATAAAAAAGTAATATTATGGTATGTGGAGATGATTGGTTACATCTCTCAGTATAATTTAACTGTTGAATTAAATTTAATGGTTAAAATCTTCTGGCTAAAAGTTACTACACTATAGCAAAGTATTTTTTAATACAGTCATTATCTTTACTGTCAGTTAAATTAGGTTTTCACATGCAGAAGTATGTTTTGGGTTTAAACAGTCCCATTTATTATTTAATGATTTAATTTTCACAAGCATCACCCTAGCCCATTATATAGCGTTTACTTTATGGGTGCACTAATCATGACTCCATAACCTATTCTCAGTTGCTATAATCGTCCTAAGCAATTATTTGCTCAACTACAGTTAAGTAAGAGGAAGCAAGGGCCACACAACATGTTAAACAATCCTCCTTAGCTAATGATCCAGCCCACATCTGCTTTGCTTGACTTTTTCTTTCTTTTTAAAGAAATTCTTCTCACGTAGCTGACTTCGCAACGGAACTTGCTCTTCAGCAGAACTATTTAAACCGTAATCATTTTTCCGCACCGTTTTTTTTTTTTGTTTTTTTTTTAAAAAACATTTCCCCCCTCCCTCTTTGGCTCTCAAAAAAGTTCGGAAATGACTGGTTGACGATGAGAGGGCTCCACCCAATCTTCGCTCTGAACAGTGGGCACAGACGTCGCTATAATTAAAAGATTGGCAGGCTTGGTTCACTGCTTGGGGGGGGGGGCAGGGGGAGGAGGAGGGGGGAGAAGCGGGATGGGAGAAAAGAAGCGCGCGCTTGCGCGCTCTTGGCATTTTTCCCCTCTGGAGGACGCTTCCAAAGCGGGGACGCTAGCTTGGCGAGGCTGGATGGGGAATCCTTCCCACCGCCCCCAACCCCTGCAAACAGGAAGAAAGCCCCCCCCCCCCGTCCCCCTCAGACAAGCCGGGGAAGACCCCGAGGAGGAGCTAAAGAGCCGGGGCGTCGCTTGCCTTCCGCCCCTCCGTTTCGCCAGCGACGTCGACTTCGGCTAACTTTCCGACCCGAAGTCCCTCCCCGCCACCAGCCCCGAGGAGACACGGAGAGAGGCGGCCAGCCGCAGCAAGCTCGGCTTTTTTTTTTTTTTTTAAGGGGGAGGGGGCGAGCGGGAAAGAAAAGAAGACGCCGAGCCCGAACAGCCTTTGAGGTCCGGGAGGAGCTGGGCGAACGTCGCTTGTGCTGAACTCCCTTCGCCTCAGCCGGCTTCTCGGGGCGGCGGAGGCTCTGCTGCCCCTTGTGCGCCTGGCGGCATGAAGCCGGGCGACGTCGTCTCCTAGCGGCCAGCGGAGGGGAAGAAAGTGCGGGGCGTTGCTCGGCGAAGAGCGCGACGCGGGAACTGTCCAACTTTTCAGCAGCGCAGTTCGCCTTCCGCCCCTTCCAAGCCGGGCGGCCGAGAGCGCAGGGGGAAGGAAGGAAGCGTCGCGGCTACGGCTGGAACGGGCGAGGGAGCGAGCGCCGCTGCCCGCCGGAAAAGAAGCCGGCCGTCGTCGCCGCCGCGCCTCGGAGCCGCGCGAAGAGCGACCTCCGCGGCAGTGCCTCGTCTTCAGCCCTGCCCCGACCTCCAAAGCATGGAAGCTGAAGAAAACAGCCCCAGCCTGACGGAACCGGCGTCCGGCGGCGGCACCGAGAAACTGCCGGCGCCCAAGCATCTTTGGCGCCACGAGCACCATTGCCGCTACCAGCTCCGGCAGCAGCACCACTTCCTCGTGCACCAGCCGCAGGCGCCCCAGAACCAGCCGCCGCCGCCGCCGCCGCCTCCTCCTCTCCCGCCGCCGCCGCCTTCGCCACCCCCTGCTTCTCTCTCTCCAGCCTCGCGGGGTCGCGTCGTCGGGGGTGGCGGCGGCGGCGGCGGCGGCGGCAGGGTGAGGCATCGCGGCTATTCGGACACGGAGCGCTACCTCTACTGCCGAGCCATGGACCGCGCGTCCTTCGCGCTGGAGACCGGCCACCGGCCCGGCTTGAAGAAATCCCGGATGTCCTGGCCCTCGTCCTTCCAAGGCTTCAGACGGTACGCGGGAAGGGCGAGGGGGAAAGGGGGCTCTGCGCGCCGGCGGCGGCGGTGGCAGCAGCCGGGGCCATTTCACTTGCCCTCCGCCATCCTTTCCCTTCCGACAGGTGAGGGAAGAAGGGAACGAAGTCAGGGCAGAAGGTTCGTGGGGAGGGAGGGAGGGAGGGAGGGAGGGGCGGGAAGGGCACGGAGTCGTGCGGAAGAGCCAGGCAAGGGAGGCTGGCCAGGAACCGAGCGCTGGGAGGTCAGAGCGCTGAAGGAGAAGCGGATTCCAGACCCCGCCGAAGACGTGCAGGAACTGGGTGGGATCGTTAGAGTCGCTGGGCGTCTGGACGTGATCTGTAGGCAGCTGCTGTGTCTTGGTCTTTTTTTTTTTTTTTTTTT
>JAEANM010000795.1:16324-32114 GCA_017656035.1 Myanophis thanlyinensis
AGGTTTAAAAGAGGAAAAAAAATGGGGGGGGGGCAAGGAAACACTGTTCCTTTTGCTCTGCAAACACAAAACAAAACTACACATCTCTATATATGGCATGCATGGGAGCTTGTACGTGTGTGTGTATTAAAAACTGAATATGAGTAACCCAGTCTGAGTGTGAAACAATAATCATCTCCCCAGATCACTCATGTTATGAATATCTTACCCGGATAGAAGCCTTTCCTCACTGCCTTCCAGATGTGTTGGCTGTAGTGTACATCTTCCCCTGAAACCACAGCAGTTGGCACCAAATTGAAAAAAGGCAGGATTAAAATCTCACACTTGGCAGCAAATCTGCAGTAAGAGCTTTCTGCATTCTTCCTCTTCCTTCCTCTTCTCACTTTCCTCAGAAGCACATATAGTATATTGCTTTTATTTTATTTTTTTAAATCCAATAATCATTTGGTTTCTTGGCTTTAGGGAACATTCTAGAAGTCAAAGCTTTAAAATACCACCCTTCCCCCAAAATGAAATGACTGCAGCTTGATGGATAAGCACACAGCTGGTCTCTCTTGGATGCTGTTAGTTGAGGAAAAGGCAGGGAGAAAGTGAGTCAGAGGTTGTAGTTGTTGCAGAAATATAGTAGCTGATAGATCAGAGGGTGACATCACTCTTTTAAGGAAAACTTCCTTTGGCAATCAGCAAAGAGCTGCTAGTGGCAAGATAGAATAGTTTCATTTACATTACCTAATTTTGCTTGAATTTAGCAGAACTATATCATTTTGATTTACGTATGTTATGAAGTAGTGATGTGGGGAAAAATCACCTTGGTACTTGCTCTAAATTCTTCAAAATCTGGGTTAGTGTGCTCTAGCTAATGACTGTGATACAAATATCAGATTTGTACGCGCCACATCTCAATCTAACTACATATCTTGTCCACAGTGTTGTCATTGTGCTGTTCTTGAAAAAGAAGGAAGTAGTGACCCAAATCAATTATGGTGAATATTTCCACATTCTTCATTATCATTTTGGAGATGAACCATCATTTAGTGCAAATGCACCGTCTTTCGTTCTCTTGAACAGGAGTTGCACATTAGAACAACTTTGATTTTAAACTTTCCTACAGTTATTTTTGCTAGAAGGTGAACAATTCATGTGGGTCTTCCAGCATTAGTGATTTACGGAATCTTCTGTTATGCCAATGGGTCAACCCATTAAGTAACCCCAATAATGGCTGGATAATGGTAGAAAGTTCTCTAGCAGTAGTGGGAAAGTGATCTGATGAAGCATAGATGCCAAGGTAGATTGTACTGGCAACCATGCCCCTCTTTCAGTTCTCTTTATTCTACTGGGACTTACTGGGATAGGATGCAGATTTCATATAGACTGTGGTGGAAAGAGGATTATTTATGGAAAAGAAATGATAAGTTTACAAATTCATGGTTTGAAGAAAATATTGGTACTGTTTTCAGTGGGTGATTTTAAAGGGTAAAGAACTGAAAAATAAAAAAAAGATTAATTTGGATTCATATTTAGTCATATTTAAAAAATACCCACTTGAATCAAAGGCACTTAATAATGCATACCTAATTTAATTCCAATGTATTTGAACTGTTTTGTTTTTAATTCTGGTACTTTTCTTTTTTTAAGAAAAAAACCTTATTTTTAACTGTGTCTTCTTTATTAGAATTTGGTAATAAGAATGTGAATCTGATTTATTCATACCTACCAATAGACATATTAATATTAATGAACCTAATTTAAGAATGAGTAAATTTGGTTGCAACTCAGTTCCTTTTACAAATAACCATGTTTTGCCAATGCAACATTTGTTTGATATTTCCTACTGCTTGATCTTCAGTTTCATTTATATCATGTTTGTTTTATTTTAAAAGGAGCTATATTGCAAAATATTTTGTTCTTGTTTTTCAGAGAAAAATGATCTAATGTGACATTTCAGTCTCTGAAACACAAGATATTTCTACAGAGCATAATCAAAACATTCTAAAAATATAGACTCTTCAGAGACTTTAAATGCAATATAAAACAGGGCATTTTCAACTTGGCAAAATTTAAATTAGAAAAAGTACATTTTGAACTATTTTACAAGTTGATATAGTCTAAATTGTAAATATATTTCATAAAAAGTTAACTTCTTAAAATTTATGCCAGGGTATTTTTAACCTTTTTTATGAATAAACTTTTCAAACATTTGTAACATGTATTTCAAACCAGTTTTAAAAGTCCAATTATTATGAGCATTTGATTAATTTTAAGATTTAGAAGATCTTAATGCTCAAATGATGCAAACACTTTAGGATACAAACAGTACTAATACTGATTATGCCAGTTTGTGTACAATGAAATAAAATGTAAGTCCTTCATATATTCTTAATGATCATATAATGATATATGAATATCATCAAAGAGTTTTAAAGCATTTATCTAATGAAACATTAGTTTGATTATACACAATAATATGATCCTTTGGTGAGTTCAAAACATTCTTCATTTTATTTACACAAAATTATTCTTGTTGGAAAGTATTTGGTAGAGAGAAAGTTGCTGAAAGTAACTGAGCAGTCTCAGATTAATATAAATATGTTTGTATTCATATTTGAATATATGAAAAATTTGTTAAATTTGCACTGAATGAAATATATTACAGCTGTAAACTTTTTATAGTGTACTTTAATCTTAGCAGGAGAATTAAATGCATAATTTCTTAACAACTTTACAGTAGGTACTTAAAAATTAGAAATTGTAATGCAGTCAAGCATGCAGCTATGCTAAGAAGTAAAGTCTAGTCTATTGTTAAGTGGTAATTACAATATATATAAAATGATCATAGAATTGTTTTTGATTTTGTTTTATCGGCATCCCTTTTGAAAGTACTGATTAATCTCTCCATTCTGTTTTTTCCCTTAAAATATAAGTGGCTGACCTAGAACATCAAAGTGTAAAGTGTCTCATATGCCTTTAAAAATATTTCAATATAGTTTAGACTTTGAAAGAACTGGCATTGAACTGTGCATCTTGTGTAGAAAGAAATTGCGTTCAATCCAGTTACATGGAGTTGTTATTATGGAAAAATTCGGAGGTAGGAATGCTATTATGCTGCCTTGAGATTCTGAAAATAACATGGCATATAAATCTAACAGCAACAACAAAAAAAACCAATAATAAAACATCAAACAGTGCTATCTCAAGGATATAGGGTACCCTTAGGCCACATTAACTAATATTACCACCTCCCACTGATATGAGGAGTTGCATTTTTAGAATGGTTTGGAAGGAAGATTGGCATTGGCACCTCTTGGGTTTTAGAATCCTAGGGCAGTGCCTACTTTGCCTTAAACTAAAGCTGATCCTGCAAACAAGAATAATGGTAATTAATCAAAATTATTAAGCACACATCCAGAAAAGAAGCAGAGAATCAAGTCCTTTATTGGAATGAAAAGTCTTACAAAGAATTGGATTCTTTAGAGAAGGCAATAGTCTTCTAGACTACAGTTGCCTTACAGCAAGATGGGCAGCAAACAAATTTAATAAATAAATAAAATTACTGTGGGATGATCCTTTCCACACATTTAGGAATTCTCATTGTGTCAGACTTTAGTTTACTCTGTGGTTATAGGGGCTATTATTTTGAAATCTACATAGATTGAGGGAGGACTATATTTAGAAACCATGGTGGGGGAATCTCAGAGCTAATGTAAAAGTAGACTCATTTACTTCCAAGATGTGTACAAAAGGACTGAAAATTTCATTTTAAAAAATTAGTTCAGCGTGTCTCTTTCACTGGCCAGCTGGCTTTTTGTCATCGTTATGATTCATTTTCCATTCTGTGAAAGGTCCAAAAACAGTTTTGTTTACTGTATATCACATACTCAGTTTAACATTTAATTTTTACTTTAACAAATATTAAAATAGGTGGAAAAGTTAATGAGATTGCCTTTTTTCTTACTTCATACAGAAAGTCCCAAGGATTCCCAAGGATTTAAAGTAGAATATTCTGATCAGATCACCATACATTTTGTTACCTGTGCATATTTTTGCTGGTAACAGTAAGTCTAGCAAAGTAAATAGTCTATCAACAGAAAATCCTTTGATTCTCTGATGGGCAAGATAACATCTGTGCCTAACAATATGGATGTTTATTCAGAAGCAATCCCACTGTGATCTATGGGGGTGTTCCAAGTGTATAGTGAATGCAACCTTTTTAATGTGTTTCTTCAAAATTGACTCCTATCAAATTTTGGGGAAATGGTTTTATACTCCCTCCTTCCTCCGGCTGAGAGAGAATGACTAGCCCAAGGTCAGCCAGCTGCCTTCAAACCTAGGATCAAACTAGAACTCATGGTCTGTCTTTTGTAGCCTGATGCCTTAACCATGGTGTCAAACTGGTTCTTGATTGCAACCTAGCTGTGCCTTTAGATAAAGTTTGATTTGCAGCAAAAACATACTCAGACTCAGTTTTTTCTTAAATTTATACAACCTTAAAAAATGGTCTGGAACTAAGGTCATGTAAACTATAGCCATCAGCTAATGAACCTATCCAATACCTCCTTCTTTGTCCCAGACACCATGTTTATTAGTAGCAGAAAGCAGGTGTTTTGTAAAATCACAGGAACAGTAAAGTAAGCTATGAGAAAAAAACAAAGCAAGACTCAAAGCCTGTATTGAGACCTTTATTAAAGAACAGAATTTGCCTAACATTCAAGATTAATGTTTCCAAAAACAATTTACAAGAGAAAAATATTTTAAAGGAGGAACAAAAATGTGACTAATATTCCAACCATATTTGTATAAATTACATTCTAATCCAATCTGTAACAAGAGTATTCATTAAGTATTAATAATTATATCCTATTAAGTGCAGGGCTTATACCAAAGCTTTGCTGAGAAAAGAAAAACCAGTAATTGTCAGCTCCCTATTTTGGGAAGTTTAAAATGCAATTGGCAAACATGAAAATGGTCCCAACTTTAGACTAAAACCTTTACTCATAACCCTGCTTTCTGTCTTTAACTTTTTTTCTGGGAAAAATACTGAACCTTGAAAAATAAAAACCTTGAGTTAGCATAAATGTTTTGTCACAATCTGAAGTAGATTATATATTGAATATGTAGTTTCTTCTTTACCTGCTGCTCTTTGCAACTTGGATTGTCTGACTTTAATTTATTCTTTATATTATTTTAAATGCTTTGTAAAAAAAATTTGGAAAATGATAGGAAGGCCTGAAGAGTAGAATACAAATTTATTTCTTAAGTGAAATATGTTAAGCTATCCCCTTGAATGAAACCAAGAATGAGATGGAAGAGATTTGAGAACATCTGTCCTACCCATTAGATTGGAAACAATAGAAAATATCTATGAATGGTATTGGAAGGTGGAAGTTGTACTGCAATGGGTGGAGACTTACTTGGCATTAGAGTAGCATAGAGAAGAGCCATAGCTATGATCTTGTCTTTGCAGTGCCACTGAAAAGATTATGGGTGATCACAAGTACTTCACCATAATTTTAGTGATTCTTCATATAGTCCAGGTATCAGCAAAATAAACATCATTTTTTCAGAGGTTTCTACTTTCTAAGCAATGTCTCTTAGAAATATTTATTTGGAGGGATTGGCTGAATTCCTCTGTCAATTTCTTTGACATTGGTGAAGGAAGAAATTGTCATAACTTGACTTGCATTCGTCAGCAGTTACAGTTTCCAACCTCAGCTCAACAGTAATCCCATAGGGATCTCATTACAACAATTTAAGAGAGAGATTACTAATCTATGGACAGTTGTTCCTGTTCAGGAATGGAGACAATTAGCATATCTCTTAACTAGCAGAAAAATGAGAAAAAAAAACCCTCTTATCTTCAGCCCACCAGATTACAGCTGCTGCATTCTAGATGAAATGTGATGAATGCATTATTGCTCATACCTGTGTAGAAGACCAGCTGTGTATTTTTATATGTTTCCATTAACTTGAAACAAGAAACAGTTTTAGTATTTCCTCAGTATTTCCTTTAAAGACTACCTTAAATCTATGTCAGAATATATGCAGTTTTCTCCATTATGAGTAACTAACCAGCATCTCAGGACATGTTAAGGTGCACTGATGGTGCTCCTGTGGCTAAGCAAAGCTAATAGTGGTGAGGATTATGAAAACTGGCTTGTTCACTTGAGGATTAAATGTACAGATGCCAACCTTTCTATGAGTCTTTCTTAGCCTGATTCCCTCCAGATGGGTTGGTTGCAATATAATCTGCAGAGTGCCCAAAAGACATGGCATGGGGTTAAAACCTTCCTGGCTGAAGGGTCTTATAATACTTATTTCAGTATATAATAGCCATTATAAAGTGATGCATTGATTTAAAATAAAATGTAACATGACATTAATGTTAATACAGCTTTAGATAAAATGGTATATGTGTATATGATCTGTCTGTCTGTCTGTCTGTCTATCGATCTATCTATCTATCTCTCGATCTATCTATCATCTATCAGCTATCTATCATCGCCTATTTACCTATCTATCACCCGCCGTCTTACTCACTCACTCCCCAAGCCTTTACACATCCCTCCTTTGAAATTGTTCAGTATCAGTGTTGCGCTGGACAAATATAATTTGCATTCACACCTAATGCAGTGAAAAAAAAAACACAACTGGATTACAAATGCTTCTTGAAATCATTAATGCAAGCAGGACAAATATATAGATTAAAATATCTTCAGTGATTAAATGGTAGACTTTAATGTCTTTTTATTAAGAAAAGTATTATAGCTTCCAGCTGAAGTATGCATAATGTTTATAAAATAGATTAAACAATATAAATATGTTTATATTATAGTAAATATAGATTTTAAAAATAAATGTTGATGTCATTGGAAGCAAAATATTAAACATATTTTAAAAGGGCTTTAAGAGCACCTGTGTTAAGTGATACTGAAAAAATTTGAATTTAGTTAAGAAATACAAGCCTTTGAATGCAGGTACAGTATATGTTGCTTGAAATGTAAAAGGATGATTATTTATTGGATTGTTCGATTATGTGCCATCCAGTTGGTGTCACCTCTTAACAACTACATAGATTTTCTCCTTGACAATTTGTTCCTGACCTGATCCTTTAGGTCTTCCAGTGGTTTACTGAAACTATCCTTGCTGCCGGTCATCCGATTCCTTTTTCTTCCACTTTCTTCAGAAAGCTGAGTTTTCACATAATATGTTCAAAGTAGAATAAACCTAGTCATTTGTGCCTTGTGTGAAAATGTTCAATTTTGCTTGAATTTGTTTGATGATCAGTTGTGTGTTCTTTTAGCTAGCCATGATCTCAGAAATCATTTTCAAAACCAGAATTCAAAAGCATCAATACTATTATCTTGTTTCTTCAAGGTCCAACTTTCACCTCCATGGATTGTTAAAGAGAAAACCTTTGCTTATTCTATTTTGATCTTTGTAGATGTAAACACATCCTAATGTCTGAACATGTTTTCCACGTTTTTATTGCTTTTGTGCCAATTGCAATCTGCAGCGTATTTCATAACCATTGGTTCCTTTACTGTTAATAGTCAGTTCTAAAAAAATTGCAGAGATAACTGGTTGAGCCTGAGAGTGGGCCAAGCATGTCATCAGTTTGGTGTTCCTTCATGCCCAGAAGAGATCAAAGTTATCCTTGAATTCATTTGACTCTTATCCAATTTGCTTTGACCATTAGTACAGCTAGTCTTCGACTTACAACAGCACTGGAAAAAGTGACCTATGATCAGTTTTCACACTTCTGACCATTATAGCATCCACTGATCACGTGGCCAAAATTAAGATGCTTGGCAATTGATTCATATTTATGACCATTCTGTGTCCCAAGATCATGCAATCAGCTTTTGTGACCTTCTGACAAGCAAAGTCAATGGGAAAGCCAGATTCACTTAACAACCATGTTACTAACTTCATAACTGCAATGATTCACTTAGCAACTGCTGCAAGAAATGTTGTAAATGGGGAAAACTCATTTAATAAATGTCTCACATAGCAACGTAAATTTTGGGGTCAATTGTCATAAATTGAGGACTACCTGTAGTTCAGATTTTTGTAGAGATATAGCATAGAATAAATTTATTTCAAATAAGAAAAACCTTGATTCCTGATTTTTTTGCCTGACAAGAATTCAATTCCTAGAATTGAAAAGTCAATTCTAATTAGATAATTTTGAATAAATACAGTAGTAAATTTTAGTAACTAATAAATACAGGAGTCCTTAATTTATGGCAGTAATTAAGATCTAAATTATGGTCATAAATCATTGCAGTTGTAAATTGAGGCATCACATGACAAGACTCAATTTAATGGAATTTGCAATGGTCATTAAGTGAATGCCATGATTATTAAATAAATCCATTTTACCCAATGGGCATTTTTTTTTGTCAGACTGGAAAAAAATGACAAAAATCAGCAAAAAAAATGGCAAAAATCACAGGCACATGAGCACAGGATGAGGCAAATGGCCATAAAGGTAACAGTTTATAACAGTGACCACGGAAACGTGTGTGACTGTTGTAACTTTGAAACTCTGTTTTTTGTCACTTTAGGGGACTGTGTTGTGATTTTGAATGGCCACTAAGTGACTGGTCATAAAACTACCTTAAGGTTGAAATCCTATAACTCAAATTTAAATTTAATATAGGGAAACTTAATTCCTTTTCTTTTCCCAGCAACCCAGTCTAAAAACATTACTTCCTACACAAATGTAATAATTACAAGGTTCTGTCACCTGTTTCTTCTCCTCCACTTCTTTTTTTTTCCCCATGACATAAGGTCAGCTCTACCTTTGGATGCCAGGTGTTAAGGAACAATGAGTAATAATGAGCTGGGGAATTATATGGTATCTGACTTGCTTTGTTCCTCTTAAGTTAACTTATTGCCTTCGGTTAAATTGAATCATATTTTTTCCATTTTCAGCAATGAAACAGAAATCAATGTCACAGCTCATCCCCTTTTGTTAAAAAGATTGATGGGGAGAGGATCTTTATCTCAGGTGCAAAAATGTTTTGAAGGGACTTGTGGCAATAATACAAAACAATACAAATTTCAGACTCTTCTTTGTCATTTACTCTAGGGCAGGCCTGTCAAATTGGCAGCCTTCGTAGGCCGCATCCACCCCAGCTCCTCAAAGATAAAAAACATCATGATACAGCCTGCAATAAGATCAAGTTTGACACTCCTGCTCTATAGCATCAGACAAACCATTTAATCAGCTTCATCTCCATTTGTGATCCCTAGGTCCACTGACAAAACCATGGCTAAAAGTCCTCCAGAAAAATGACAATCATACCTCCAGGGATATGATATTCCATAAACAAGGGGCCCTCACCGAGAAGGCCCATTTTGTGATTGTGCCAGATGTATATTCCTAATATATGGGACCTGCAACATACCCTGCTTTCCCTTCCTGGCGGGCCAGGTAGATGTAATGGGGGAGGGGCAGTTCTTCAGAAAGTCCTATTTTTGGATTATTTTTTTTCATGTAGGCTATTAAATGCAATGTAGGTTCTATGTTAAAAGTATCTCTTGTTGTTATGCATACTGCATACAATCCTCAGTGGCATGCCTTTTTCAAATGCATTTCTTTTTGGAATTAAGCAAATGCTAATAGGCTTTTTGTAGAAAGACAAACGCTAACAAATTTATTAACAGACTAATTCCAGTGGGGACAGAATAATGAAATTCACTTCCAGTGGATTTCATGGAACAATCGTTTTACATCTGCACATGGTTGTACAAATTGTAGCTTTTCCAAATGTTAGCATTGCCTGCAGTGACATTTGGGAAGGTTGTGTTCTCCAGATATTCATACATGTCCCTGAGTAAGAAAAGGACTGTGGAAATAAAAGGCCATGACCAAAGAGAATTTACTGGGAATATGATAGTTGAGAATATGCAATGCAGCACTCTTCAGTAAGAATGTCTTACCAAATATTATATATAATTTAATATGAGGATTTCACAGGACATGATTCAACTGGAGGAGATGGGTGTTAACTAAATTGCCCAGATTTTACTTTGTGACTGATACGATAGTTCTAAATCTATGGTTTGGTTTACTAAGGTCTTCTTCTTCTTTCGGCTGTTCCTCTTAGGGGTCGCCACAACAAATCATCTTTTTCCACCCATCTCTATTCTCTGCATCCTCTACTCTCACCCTAATTAACTTCATGTTCTCCTTTAGCACATCCATATATCTCCTCTTTGGCCTTCCTCTTAACCTCTTACTTGGCAACTCCATCTCCAGCATCCTTCTACCAATATAACTTCTCTCCCTCCTCTGCACATGTCCAAACCATCTCAATCTGTCCTCTCTGACCTTGTCCCCAAAACAGCCGACTTGAGCTGCCCCTCTGATGTGCTCATTCCTAATCCTGTCCATCCTGGTCACTCCTAAAGAGAACCTCAACATCCTCATCTCTGCTACCTCCATCTCTGCCTCTTGTCTTTTCCTCACTGCTACAATCTCTAACCCATACAGCATTGCTGGTCTCACTATTGTCTTGTATACCTTTCCTTTGATTTTTGCTGACACTCTTCTGTCACACAACGCTCCTGACACCTTTCTTCACCCATTCCAACCCGCCTGCATTTGCTTCTTCACCTCTTTTCCACACTCCCCATTGCATTGGACTGTTGATCCCAAATACTTAAACTCCTGCACCTTCTTGACCTCAGCCTCCTGTAACCTCACTGTTCCACTTCTCTCCCTCTCGTTCACACACATGTATTCTGTCTTACTACGACTGACCTTCATTCCTCTTCTTTCCAGAGGTTTGGTTTACTAGGGTATACTCAATAAATTATAGATAGCTAACTGCATAAAACATTTTAAGACATAAACCACAATCTTCAAACTATAGAAGATTTAGTTTAAATCTTCACCACATTAAGCCAAAACCAAGCAACCATGTTACTGTATGGCTTAGTACAATATAAACATCAGGTCTATTACTGAATTGGAATTAGTTTTAGTTCTATCTCAGAGTAGATGTTGTGAAATCTAAGAGATTTTAAATTAACATGATTCCATCAAGCTCTAATTGTTCTGAGAGAGCTATTATAATTTTATTCCTTATATAATTTTCTGTATTGCAGTCTATGTTGAATATCATCCCCTGCCTAGAGATAGAAATCCTCAGCCCATTCCTGAAAAAGGCTGTCCACATTTGTTTGAAAAGCTGCACTGATGGAACAAGTTCAAAATGCAGGCAGGCTTTCTAGCTGCTTAATAGTTCTCATGGTCAGGAAAATCCCCCTATTTTGAGTTTGGTTCTCTTTCTATAAAGCTTCACCAATTGATTGTTGTCTAACTTTAGCCTCTGTGGAGAATAAATTTCCCCTGCTTCGTATATTGGGTGAAGCTGTCATTATCCTTCTTTTAACCATTTTTCATAGGATTTAGTCTTCAAGGCCCATCTTACCTTTGTCACTCTTCTCTGCTTTCTTTTCACCTCTTCAGTATCCTTTCTTCTTATGGTAACTAAAAGTGGACACAATATTTCTGGTACAAGTTGATCAGATCAACATAGAGCAGGACTATCACATTCTGTGAGTTAAAGATTGGTTTGGCTTTTTTGACACCTGTAGTAGACTACGGGCTCGTGCTCAATCTGTGGTCTACTGGGATACCTAGATGTTTCTCATGAGCACTATTTAAGCTAAACATAATACATCTGTTTACCTGATGTTTCCTATCTAAGTGCAGAATTGTGTATTGAGTTATATTTTATTGGAAGGAGCTCAGTGTTCATCAAAATCCTTGGGAGACTTGAGCCTATCTTCTGAGATCTTGACAGTCTCCCTAGCTTTGTATCATCTGTAGATTTGCCTGTATCACCTTTTATTTCTTTTTCTAAATCATTTATGAAGATATTGAAAATTTCTAGGCCAAGGATGGACTACTGATGAATCCTATTATATAATTCTCTCCCTGTGGACATAAACTCATTAAGAAACATGTGTTAGGTAGGTAGATTGTTCAACCAACTGTAAATCCATCTGGTAATGGGAACATATAGCAGACATTGGTCCAATTTATTAAATATGTCACTTTATCAAATGCCTTACTAGGTATATTAGATCTGTAACATTTTTTGGTTTATTAATCTTATTTACTTTTATAAAAATATATGGCATAATCTACTTTTAGCAAAACCTGTTAATCCTCTTTCTCCTTTCTAAGTGCTGGATTATATTTTCTAGGATTCTCATAGGTATTGATGTCAGACTCATGGGTCTGTAATTTTTCAGGTTTACTTTTTTTTTTTAATTGGAACAATGTTGCCTCTTTTCCATCTTCTGGCATTGAACTAACCTTATATTCCAGGCAATTGTAGTTAGTGAGTCTGACAATACATCAACTAGACCGTAGTACCCTGAGATACAGTTCATATAGTCTCAGAAGCTTGAATTGATTGAATTCTGTGTTGTTTCACCACTTTGTTGCCTATTTTGACCTTCATTTCTCTTCTACACCTTGGGTCAATCTTCTGACAGTTTGGGTCACTTTTATTTTGTGAACAAATAGAAGGAAAATCAGAATTAAGCAATTCAGATTTACCCTTGTTGTCCATCACCATGTTGCTGTCTCCCACTGGTAGAACAACTCTTTCTTTCCAAACATATTCAAATAATGCTTTTTTTGTTATTTATGTGTGTGTTGATTGAAAGCCTCAAATCTGGATTATTTCCTGGTATTCTGCTTCTGTTACATATCGCTTTTTCCATTTTTTAAACTTGTTCCTTTTATTGATCAATTTATCAAAGAATCCTTTATATAACCAGGCTGGTCTCATCAGACACTAGCCATTTTCCTTTCTTTTTGTGTTTGAATCTTAATAATCTCTTTTTTTTTCAGAATTTCTCAACCCTCCTAATTGATTTTCCATTCAGAATTTCTATCCATGGAATGCTTTCCTTTTCTTCCTTTAGATTACTGAAAGTAGAGGGTCAAGATAGTGAAAATTTCTTTAAAGTTTTGATGGGAAAAAAGAGTGTGGACTAATATCTTGAGTTATTACCTGATCAAGAATAATTTAATATCATTTATGTTTTTCACTTAGTGATTCTTACCATATAAATGTACTAAACGAATCACAAGTGAAATTCCTAAATCTAAACTTCATTTTTTTAAAAATTCAGCTTTTCTCTAGTCGTGTTCTGCAGATATTTCATACAACAGTTCATGGAATTCCAATGACTAATTGGGAATTGTAGGAACTCAGATCAAAACACTTTTAAGAACCATCAAGATAGAATTTTGAGAAAAATTGGACCATAATGTCCAACTTCTTGCATGAAGTGAAGCCCACCAACTCGTTGGATAATTGTTTCCAATCCATTTCTCTGTGTGTGAATATCTGGAAGGTATCAGGTTGAAAAAGTTTTCGGTCATGAGATTTTTGTCACCCATTGCTAATGTTAAAAGCAATGTACATTACAAGATTAGGTTTTTATTTCAATAAAATAGCATCTAAAACTGCAATGTAATTTAACTGAATATACTTCAGTCTTCAATAATCAGAAGTTATTAAAGTTTTGGGCTTGAATCTAATTCCCATTTACATGTTTTGCCAAGGCAAACGGGATGAGAGCAAATAATAATAGAAGAGTCTAAATGACACATTTCAAAATGTGCATTTTAGCTCCAAGTGACATGAATTGTTTAATAGAATGCCCTGGTTGTGTGTTGGGTTATGCTAATGGAAATTTTGAAACATATCTTTGCTGGAATTATGAAGTGAAAGAGGTTATGGATTCTGGATCCCTTGTTTCTACCCTGGAGCATTGTTCTCTATACTAACTGGCTCTCTGCTAAAACTAGATTTATCTGTTGTTTCCTTTCTTTTTCTTCCTTTCTTTGGCTTTTGTTTCTTCTTTATTTTCTGTGCTGTGCGTAAGACTGTCCACCTTGATAAATATGTATGCATGTATATATTTATGTAATGGTGCTCTAAGAGAAGAAAAATCTAGTAAACAGGTTCAGTCAGCTTTGAGTAATCTAAGAGTAATTTGCAGAGATGTTTGATTTTAAAACATATAAGAAATATAATCCTTGAATATCCATTAAAGAATAATCATGTTCATTTAAATGAATAGCAGCAATCTGAAAAAAGAGTATTTTTTCTGACATAATAAATCATCACTTTGAGAGGCAGAAAAGGTAGATCCTTACAATTATAAATGCAGTGAGAGTTAAAACTTGAAGTATAACTCAATTTGCTACAGTTTACTCTTTTGCATCTCCATATATTCAATGAATTAGCGAATGGAAAGACATTTACCCAGAAAAATAGAATATAACTTCAGTAGTGTTTTCTCTCTCTGATTTTTTCTTTCTCTCTACAAAAGAAAAATATACAAACAAAATTCAATAGCACTCAGCTAAGTGACTCAGTGATGTGAGATTTTAAGAGAGTTTTAGATAAGCTTAAGATCAACGTCTGTGATGGACTGCTCTTTGAGTCATGGTCCATTTCCATGTAGTTTTCTAGACAACAATATGGGACAGATTTGCCACTTACTTCTCAGTCTAGCCTATCATCAGTCTGGGATTTCATGGTTATTGGTTGTAAAAGTAGAACTTGGGTTCAAAGAGGTTTAGCTTTTCTTAAAACAGTAGTTAGCTGCTCTTGTTTAGTTGCTGGTAGTTCAATATTAAGGGGACACAGTGGTTCAGTGGCTAAGACATTGAGCTTGTTGGCTGAAAGGTTGGCAGTTCGGCGGTTTGAATCCCTAGCGCCGCCTCACAGAGTGAGCTTCTGTTACCTGCCCCAGTTTCTGCCAACCCAGCAGTTCAAAAGCATGTAAAAAAATACAAGTAAAAAAATAGGGACCATCTCTCTGGGAAGGTAACAGCCCTCCATGCACCTTTAACATTTAGTCATGCTGGCCCTATGACCACAGAATCATCATCAGACAGTGCTGGTTCTTCGACTTAGAAACAGAGATGAGCACCACCCCCTAGAGTCAGGAGTGACTAGCGCATAAGTGCAAGGGGAACCTTTACCTTTACCTTTTTAGTTCAATATTGCTTCTGTGCACATTCTCTTTCTCACCCATATAGCCAGCTCCCCAAGAGCCTTCCTCAAACTGCAGGATTTGCCGCTCATATTATTGATACTGATATTGCCTCTCATATTATATTCAGTGGCAAATAATTTTTTTTGGCAAATAATGAAGCTTTTAATATCCTTTCATCAGTCACGTGAACTGCATCAAAAATTTATTTGTATATTTCTTCAGTTAGAGGACATTCATTGTGCATAGGGTCTGTGTATGCACTAGCTGGGTCCCATTTAATATGATTGATTGAGCTTTGTAGGCACTGAATAACATTGTAAATCCTCATATATTCCTCTAAATATCTTGCAAACTACTTATCTAAGTATAGTTGAATATCACATTATTGGCCTTACTGTAAATCCTAGTCTGCAGATGTACTGCATAGAGAGTAGATACAATGACTGAGTTGGTTTCTTGAGTGAGTAGTTTGTTATAGAAAAAACAAGAATAGACTCTTATCTATTATGATAAGTTTGTTTAATGGTTAAGTCCAGTAGATGAATGGATTAGCTAGTTAGTTGATTTGTTATGACTGTCCATTCCAATAGGTCATGGGCGGTTTATGAAATCTAAATACATAATTAATTTCAATTTCAAATTTATTGGTCACATACACAGTCATACATACAGAGACAGCCTTGGTCGCATTGGTGGATGATCTCTGGAAGGCCCGGGACAGGGGTTGTTCCTCTGTCCTGGTCCTATT
>JAEANM010000796.1:3394-32085 GCA_017656035.1 Myanophis thanlyinensis
ATATACCTTTACACATCTCAAATTATTAATCTATCTCTCTATATAAATGGATGTGTGTGTGTGTGTTTATGTTTTCTCTCTTAGCTCAGAATTAGTGATGTATATTATCATTAATGTTGAAGCTGGGATTCTGCTAAAATTGTAGGATATTGTGATTTTTATTTCTTTGTAACTCGCAGAAAGAAATCTGCTTTTTAAAATTAATATCAAGCCATCCATATTTTTTAAAGAATGAAACTGGAGTACGATAGGTTTGACATTATCATTACAGTGTTACAGAGCCTCTTAAAATAGCTTCTCACGTCTTTTTCAGACAGCTCTGCTCTTTATCCAAATGTGACTTCTAGTTAACCCTGCCACTGATCTACTTATAATGATGTAGTCTATGAATACAGAGGAATTAGATAACATGATAGCTCAGCCTCACTTAGTTGCTCATAACATATCTGTTGTAATATAGCTTCTTCTCCAAGACTTGCTAGACTTTCAAAAAACTTTTTAAAATATAGTTTTATGAAAAAAATTAAAAGGAAGATTAAAACTAATATAAACTAGTATAAAGTAAGAAAAAGAAGAAAAAATCAAAGAGAGTTAAAAGTTCAAGAAAGTAAAAATACTCTAAAAAAGAAAGAAGATACAAAGTTCAAATTTCCAACTTAAACTTGAAGTATACATTCCCATTCTAGACAATTTTTCTGGTGATGTATATGGATAATACATTATCTTATAAAATCCTTTTAAAGATTATAATTGGACTAAGGGCAGCCCACCTGACAGCTGAAGACTGGCTTGATCAACACCCCCAGGTTGTTGTTGAGCCGTTGCCCTTGGAATGGTTGCCATCTAGCTGTCGGAGTCAATGTAGGTTCTGATGAGACCCACTCTGTGCTGAATGGAAAGAGGGCAATGTCCCACTGTGCAGTGCTCCATTATGACAGCTCCAACTGTACGATCTGCCATGCTGTTAGATTGGGCGCCGAGCCAGAGTTCAGCTTCTGCAGCCTTTGCCTCAGCTACTACAGTTGCCCCGGGGTAGTAGAGGGTCTCACAGATTCCCTCTGAACTCATCCCGGTGGCTCCTTCAGTGACCGCCTCCATCTTCCCTGAGTCTTTACACCACCCAGTGTCTGGGAGAGCATTCGGGGCTCAGGTACCTGACCAGCAGCCTCGCTGTGCAAGGAACTGGTTTTGAAATTAAGTTTTAAGTTCAGATTCAGGTTAATGTCAGGGTTCCAAGTAACATCTCAGCAATAATCAAAACTCCCAAGGCTGTAGTATTTTTCAAAGTATGGATTTATTAGAGACATCATATTGGCACCTCTGGGGAAAACCTGAATCTGAATTCCCACATGTCCCCCACCCAAATTAAAATCAAAGTTTCTTTCCCCAAGGTGTCACATGTAACGTTCTTCTCCAATCCCATGAAGGGTGAACAGATGCATCACCCTCAGACACTCCCTCCATAGGTGCTGGTGCAATGTCCTTGGTTTTCACTGGAAAAAATGTTACTATGATATCACTCCAAGCAACTATCTATCCTCTCTTCCCCCCCTTCTACCATCAAGTGTGGCAGCCCTAAAAGAGAAATGAAAAAGAAGAAAGAAAAATTCCAAAAGGTTCTTTTGGGGCTGACAGGTGTCTTATAAGCATAACTGACAATTAGATGGTTCAAGACAAAGCAGTTATCAATGGTGGATCGGCTTTGTCTAAAACCTGCTTGTTCTTCTGGGAGGATATAGTTTTCCTTTACCCAGATTCCAATTCTGTTTACAAGGAACCTAGCACATATTTTTGCTACAATGCCAACAGACTGATGGGCCTATAATTACTAGAATTCTTTTTATTTTCTTTTTTATATATGGGGACAATTATTGCCACCTTCCACCCATCTGGTATATGGCAAGCGTTATTTATATGTGTAAAAAGACTTGCCAATACTGGATCCCACCAATCAGGAGATTTCTTAAATAATTCTGCTGGTAACAAAATCCTCACCTGGTGCTTTATTGGTCTTTAAACTTTTAATGGATTGTATCTCCTTTTCTAAGATGGGTCACCAAGGGGGAGGAGTTCTAAGGTTTACTAAATCATTGCTTAAAGACAGTTTCTCTACAGGTTCAGTGGAAGCAAGCAAACACTGATAATAATTCTCCCAGTCCTCAGCAGAGATTGCTATATCAAATGCAAATCTCCCTTCCTTTAGGACACCTGTTACAGAGTGCCAAAATATTAGTGATTGAAATTGCAAAACTTTTCTTTTATAATGTTTTTTTATATTCCCTTCTTGTGTGCAACATCTCAGCTTGTATATGAGCAGTAGGATTCCTCTGGGTGAGCCTTATGGCTGCCTTCAATTTCTTTTTCAGCCGCTGGTATTCAGGATCAAACCAACATGGTCTACCCACTTGGGCTCTTTGTAGCAGGTTTAATTGTTAGGTGTTTCTTCAGGATATTACAAAGATTAGAGAAGCATCGAAGACTGACAGCCAGTCAGTAGTAGGTGACTGGATTGTTCTAGCCCAGTTATTAGCATTCTCTGCTTTAAGGCAGTCTGATATTGCTTCAGTATCAACTTTAGCTCAAATTAACCTTTTATTTTGGACCATCTCTACCATTTTGGTGAGCCATCTGTCAGCTATGTTATATAATCTTAAATCTGAGTGGCCTTGCAATGTTGCTTTATTATAGCAATAATGCTGCACTTAAAAATATTTGGCAAGCTGGATTATTTAATGCTGGAAGTTCAGGAAGAAAGGCTTCACATGTATATTTCTTAGAAATATTTAATCCTTCAACCAAATATTTCTATCAGAAAACAAATAAGATAGATGCTGGCTATTTTATTAATTTTGATGCAGGATTTCTATTGGCTCCCCACAAGGACTTAAAGTCACAGCAAAGGGAAAATGCCAATCCGCTTGTTTTTTTCTCATTTCAATAATTGGTGTAACTCTTGCATTCAGAGTGACTTTCTGTTTATCAGAATTCTCATGTTCATCAGACTTCAGCAGAGGGATTTTATTTAATAGTATTTAAGGTTAACACAGATAGCATTTGACACTTTAACCCTATAAAACTGTACTATTTTTATTTTTCAAAATCTGAACATGATGTGATTCACTTTACCAAATGAAAAATCTGTCAGAATATTCTGAGAAATAAAGATCTGTGTTTTCACACTTCTGTGCTATAAAATGGTCTATAAATATGAGTATCGGAGCAATTTTTATGTGATAATTTTAAAAGCCGAGAGAACTCTTTCCCATTAAATGCTTCTCTGGCACAGAGGCCTGTGTTAATTTGTTTTACACTGCACAGTGCAATTCTCTGTTCACTTCTCTAGGAGCAAGCTATGTAGATTGAATGAAATGAGACTGACTTTTGTATAGACTTCTATAGGATTTTGAATCTTCTTTGCTTTATTTGACAGGTTTTGGAGTGGAATGTACAACCGTTTTGAAAAGGGACTCCATCCAAGGCAATCTGTTACAGAATATCTGATGGCCGTGAAAGAAGAAACACAACAGTTGGAGGAGGAGCTGGTGGTATTAGAAGAGGTATGTATAATTGGTATGTATAATTTTCTAGAACTATAAAATTTATATATTGCTGTTTCACCCCATCTTTTGAGCATGTGATTGGCCATTGCCATATGCATCAATTCAAGTAGATTTCAACATCAATGCAGTTATTATTCACAAGTAGATGTAATTTTAGAAGGTTTTCTAGCTGAAGCATTGAGTAGATGATTATATTTCTTCCATCCCATCTCTGCCATTAAAAGCTCTCTACAGCAGTATTTCTCAACCTTGGCAATTTTAAGATATGTGGACTTCAGCTCCCAGAATTATTTTGTCTTTCCCATTTTTCCAACTTCATTATTATGCAATTTTGTTTAGTCAGGTGATAAATGGCACAAAGTACTCCATGAACATGGAAAAATGCCTAGAAACTTGATTTCTTCCCATTCTATAATCTCCCACCTACAATTTCATCCTAGATAAATCAAGAATAACCTTCCATGTCAAAAAGAGACTTTATAAAACTGCAGGTATATAAATCTATAATTTACTAGGCTTGCTTTCTTTATTCACTCACTCACTTATCATTTACATCAACTAGTGCATCACCCATCTCTCCTAGAGGTAAGTCTATGCAGCTTAATACTTCTAGTAATAAAAAAGCACAGAGTTCCAAGAACGTCTAGCCTAACCCTAACCGTATCCAATCCATACTAGATTTTGTAATCTATTAATTCATCCCTCACTATTGGTTAGTAGACTAGGATTGATGGATCGAACCTATCATTTAGAAATACCTGGAGGTCCCAGCTTCACATTGATAATTTGGATATATTTTAACAGACCAATGGATTTTTGTTTCTTATCTTGCAGAGACTGGAAAAACTTACAAATGGGCAATTAAATAATGAGGCAAAGATAAAAAAGGAAAATGGAAGCTCCAGTGATCGCATGGCTAAATCGCTCCAAGATTACACCTCCAGTCTGAAATCATTCCCTTCTCGGAGTCCTTCACAGGGAGATGAAGATTCAGCACTCATCCTTACACAGGACAACCTGAAAAGCTCTGATCCGGATCTGTCAGCCAACAGCGATCAGGAATCTGGTGTGGAGGATATGAGTTGTCGGTCCCCAGGTGGAGGAGGCTTACCCAGTGAAGATAGCACTAGAGACCATGATTCAGATGAAGCTGTTTTTCTCACTCTCTGAGTGATAACTTAAATCAGTAGATTATGAAAAACTGCCTATCAAAACTTCCAAAGAAAGGGATTTATGCACTTGAGTCCATATGTGACAAATAAGCTAGAATGTTTTTGCATTTATTATCTTCCCTTATCCATTTAGAGCCATATAGAACATTTTATTTTATATAACTACTATCAATAGGATAACTATATTCAGTAAGAACACTCCAAGGAAATGACAATGTTTAAACAATGCCAAAGTCATTCCAATTCAATTCAGACCAAACCAATGTTATCTTACCTTGACACCAAAAAATACTTAAATGAAAAAAGGAAATATATCTCGTTTGGTTTCTTTTTTACAATTTTGAAAAAAATTATGCTGAAGACCATGGTCATATATGGACTTAAAATATTGTCAGAGATGTCTGCTTATTGAAGGCCATTGCTGAAGAAATTTGGAAAATTAAGATTGAAATAACCAAATCAGTTTTCCTAGATTAGTTTTATGACTTGATTGGTAGTAATAATAACTGTTTCTGTTGGTGCCTCTGCCAATGCTGTTCCCCCCCCCCCCCATTTTTCTCTTCAAGTAGTCAATCTTCAATTGAACACACTTCCTGGTGAACATAGGGATATATTCATGTTTTCCTGAGTGGTCTACCATTGTCTTCTCCCAGGATTTCCTTCCTCTCTTTACCTTCCAATCCTGGATTATTGTGGAGATTCCCTCTCCTCGCCCCAAGTATTAATCAGGTCTAATTCTACATTGCCTTTTCATATTTGGCTGATCTTAAATTATAGGACAAACGATAGGTAGAGATTAGCGCTACCTATAGTTAAATCATGTCCTTTACCCCCTTTGTAAGTTCAGGTTAATGTAGTGGGGACTGTATACTTTTCATCTTCTGAATTGTAGAATAGGATAGAGATCATGACAAAGGAGGATGGAGATGGGCACACTTATTTCCATGTACATTTTTTTGGAGTGGACTATTGAAAGATGTGACTAGGGAGTTCATTGGCTTAAAATATTTTAATCTATATGCCATTCAAGGAAAGCTAGGAAATTCTAAAGAAAAAAAAATTAACTGCTTTCCAAATTCTCTTATATTCATCCTCATTTGTTTGCAATAAATCACTAGTCTTTCCCCAAATATAGGTAGTCCTTGTTTATTGACCCCAATTGGGATGGGCAACCTGGTTAAATGAAACACTCATTAAATGAAAACCACACGACCACAATAATCCGTTTTCCTTTGCTTTGGCTATTTCCTTCAGCTGACCTGTTGTTTTTTCCCTTTCTCTTTGAGGTTATCTTGGTATGAGGTAAATACAGAGGTGAAATTGAGTAAATTTTCTAAGCAGTTCTGAGAACAAGTTGTTAGAAAAAAAATCTCATTTTGTTTTTTCCCCCCACTTTACAGGATTAATCCTGTAAGGCAGGAAAAAAAATGTTGTTTCTAGCCTAATCTTTATTGCCCTTACAGAAACTGCCCACTCAGTCACATGACTCCCCCAGCCACGCCCACAGAACCGGTAGTAAAAAAATTTGAATTCCACCACTGGGTAAATAAGCAAGCGAGAATAAGAGCACAGAGAGGCTGTGAAGGTCATAAATATGGGCACTAATCACTAAGTTGTATTTTTAGCATTTTTGTAACTTATAGCACCTGTAGGGTTTTATAAACATTGAACAGCTTTCTCCAAACAAAATTAAATGTAATTGATTTACTCGCCAGTTACATATTTAATGTTCTCCCCCCACATCCCCATCTAAAAGTTCCTATTTGCAACTTAATTTTTTCTGAGGTATCCTTAAACAGGAGAGTAGGTATAAGAGTTTCAGGGGGTTATATTAAAGCTAAAAGAGGAACCTGGAACCAAGCTGGCCAGTAAAAGGAAGTGTTCTTTGTAGAAGACATACTGAAAACAATGAGATTTATATGATTAGACATGGTAATGGACATTAATGGTTTTAAAAGGAAACTAGATATATCTAGGGAAGATAAAGCTATTATGTCTACCTGTTTTAATGGCTTATTTCACCCCTCCAAATTTGATAAACAAAGCCATTTGTCTTGGTAGTCATCATCTAAATACACTGTTAGAGGGAATGGAATAATTTCTCAGGACTGAGTATCTACTGTTTTCACATTATAAATAATTGTCTCCCCTTCCTCTTTGGGATCTCCATTGTACAGAGATAATGTAAAAAATACATTATCAAAATAATAGGTTAGCAAAAGTCTCCCTTTGATTATATTTTTGTTACCGTTGATAAAACGAAATCAAATTGAATCTGAAAACCTATTCAAATAGTGGGTTTGTGCTTGCTTCCCTGCTTTTCTCTTCATTGATTCCATCATTACCTGTGTGGGAGTATTGTTATCAATACTGCAATATGATGCAGAGTTTTTATAACTATATGAACAGCAATTACTTACTCTTATTATTAAATTTATATACCCGCGCCTCTCCCAAGGGACTCCGGGCGGTGCACAGCAAATAAAAACATACATAAATAACAAGCTAAAAACCTATTAAAATAATTATATAAGCTGAAACAAATTAAAAATTGATTTAGAATTTTAAAAACCCACAATTAAAATGAATTAAATTTAAAATATAAAATCCCCAAATTTAAAATTTAGCCCTGAGGTATCAGGCCAGGAAGAGCTGGAAGAGCTGGGTTTTTAGAGGTCAGTAATGGTCCGAATCTCAGGGGGAAGTTCGTTCCATAGAGAGGGCGCAACCACAGAGAAGGCTCGAACCCTCGGGGCTGTCAGGCAACATCGGCCGACAGTGGAACCCCAAGGAGGCCTGCTCCTCGAAGCTCCCATAATTACCCATGCGGCCGCATTCTGCACTAACTGCAGCCTCCGGATGCTTTTCAAGGGGAGCCCCATGTAGAGAGCGTTGGCGTAATCCAGACGGGAAGTAACAAGGGCAGAAGTGACTATGCGAAGAGCGCCCCGATCCAGAAAGGGGTGCAACTGGGCAATCCTTCAGACCTGACAAAAAGCCCCCCTGGAGATGGCTGAAATATGTTCTTCCAGCCGTATATCCAGGAGGATACCCAAGTTGCGAGCCCTCTCCGTGGGGGACAGCATTTTGTTCCCCACGGCCAGCGATAGTGTGACCTGGCTGTATCTGGGTGCAGGAAAGCACAGCCACTCGGTCTTGGCTGGGTTGAGCTGGAGCCTGTTCTGACCCATCCAACTCCGCACGGCCTCCAGGCAACGGCCCATCACTTTGACGGTCTCATTGGGGTGGTTTGGGGTGGAGACAAACAGCTGAGTGTCATCCGCATATTGATGGAAACTCACCCCAAAACCACGGATGATCTCACCCAGCGGTTTCATATAGATGTTAAACAGCAGGGGGGAGAGCATCGACCCCTGAGGCACTCCACATACTAGGGGCCTCGAGGTCGATCTCTGCCCCCCCCACCAGTACAAATTGCGAGCAGCCGGAGAGGAATGAGAACCACCGGAAAACGGTACCCCCCACTCCTAACCCCTCCAGCCACTGCAATAACATACTGTGGTCGACAGTATTGAAAGCCGCTGAGAGGTCTAATAGGACCAGGATAGAAGAACAACCCATCCCAGGCCCTCCAGAGATCATCCACCAACACGACCAAGGCCGTCTCCGTGCTGAAGCCAGGCCTGAAGCTCAATTGGAGAGCTAAATACAGAGCTTCATCCAGATGCTGGGGAAGTTGTCGTGCCTCCATGGTCTCAACAGCCTTCGCTAAAAAGGGAAGGTTGGAGACCGGCCGATAACTAGATAGCGAGGCCGGATCCAGGGTTGGCTTGAGGAGAGGTCTCACCACTGCCTCTTTCAAGGCAGCAGGCAAGAACCCCTCTCTCAAAGAAGCATTAATGATCCCCTGGAACCAGCCTTGCGTCACCTCCCGGGTCGCCAATACTAACCAGGAAGGACAAGGGTCTAATAAGCAAGTGGTGGCACTAAGGTCACCCAGCAATCTGTCCACTGCATCTGGGGTCACAGACTCAAACTCAGCCCAGAGAAAGATAGTTTCTAATTCCTCAGTTAGCCCAATTCATGCAAAACTTCTCAGGATAAAGAGTCAATACAAGTGCACACAGCAAGGCACTATTCCTGTATGGAAAGGAGGAAAGGGCTTGAAATGTAGGGAGCGCTTCAGACAACACAGCTTTTTGCACTATTCATATAACCCATGCCGATACAAGAAGACGTTTGTTTACAGCAACAAAGCAAGAGTGTACAATTCACAACCCATTGATGAGCACGTTTCACTTGGAAGAAGCCTTGATGCATTTTGAAACTTTACCTTTTGGTTGATTTCAAGAACCAAATTAAGAACTCTCTTCATAAATCATACTTGGTTGGGTTCATGTAATGCATCTATCATAAACTATGATTCATTAGCCACAATAGCTGAATTCACATTGAATATTAATAAACTATGTTGTGACTCAACTTGAATTACATTTTAAATTGAATTTCTAACCAGTAATTTTCCCCAACATTTGTAAGTAAAGGAGAAATGGTCTAAGCTTGACATTTATAACAAAAAAAACCTGTAAAGTCACAGACTTTTTTCTATTTACATAAAAATACTAGGCAGCAACAATACGAGAAAAGTACAATTAAATAACTTTCAAACACATATTGTTCATTTAAATCTAAAGATTGCCAGAGGGAGAGAAGCCGACATTAGGAAACAAGAATGCCTGAAGAGAACGGTAAGCAGCAGAACTGATAAAATAACCTAAAGGACACATGTAGCAACAGTATTTGTTCCACCAAACTTATTTATTTCCAGTTTAAGTCTCAAAAGTTATCAGTACGTCCCAAAGTATATAAAGCTGAACTCTACAATTACTTTTCCACATGCAGAATTGAATATTCTGCTTTAAAAATGTAAATATCAATACTGAACCTTTTTGGAGAGACGTCCTATAAATCATTCAAGAAAATGAAATTTATTCCATAACAAAGCAATAAAGGGAAAAACAACAACAAATCATGAATGTATACTCCTAGAATTAGTGTTCTGCAATATTGTCATTTATAGATTTTTGCCAATTATTTAAAGAAAAAAAAGTCCAAGATTTAATTATCTTAAAAACATTTTGAGTTCTTATAAACATGCAAGACATAAAATTAAACTATTTTTATATGAAAATAAAACTCTGGTTGCATTTTTAGTGTAGGATAACCTCAATTTTACCTCTGTAGACGAGTGATTTAGGACTGCAGTTATTTCACTACATTTTGCCAACATAATACTGAACAGGTGAATAAACTTATATCTGATGCAGGGGACAGAGAGATGAGGGTTTGAATCAATTCTATTGGATCTAAATAATATAGTTGTTAATAATATATATACTAAAGTTCTTTCCTTCTTGGTTTCAAAAGTGCTTGTACGAACACATGGACACGCTAGGGCAAAAGAGAACAGAGATGAGGAAATAAAGCAAATGTAGGAATACCAAGAATGTATACAATCTACCCACTCATTTGCTTCAACACAAATAAGAAAGTAAGATGCAAGAACTGGAGAGAATTATGCCTATCTCCATTTGAGGCTTGAGGTAGGATATTTCCCAAAGCAATGAGTGGCAAAATTAAAAGACAGATTAGACAGATTTCCTCTAAGTTTGAAGGGGTGCTTAAAAACTTTTAGCTCTTCAGTTTCTTAACTACTCAAGTCTGACTGCAGTAGTGTATACTTAAGTACTTGAACTCTATGTAGTGACATGATACAAAAATGGGTGAAAACCTGATTTCAAGAAATTGAATTCTGGTGCATTCTGGTAAAGCCGGATGAAAAATCTACCTTATTTTACTTGTAACTTACTTCAACCAACCAACATTTCTATGCCTCTCAAACAAACCAGCCAGTATTTAATAAGAAAGTTATGGATTATGCTGTATAAAATTTAAAAATCTAGTCAAAATTACATGTTTAAATATTTAATCTATAAAGGTGATAGGGACAGCAGCATGAAATTAAATATGATAAGGATAATCAATAACAAGAAATATTAGTGCAAAAATTGCAGTAGAAGTACATTTTGAATAAAATAAGAATAGAAAGACACTCTAACTTGTACAAAAAATCACCCCCAGCTCTATATACAGATTTTTCTATAAATACAACCATAATGAAATGCTTATTTGCAAAATAATAGATCTATGAAAATGTGCTTTGCTGGATTTGCCTTAAAATTCTAATTAGCTGGAAAAAAAATCTGTGAATAGAAAAAAGTATCTACCATTAGTCAAAGTTCTCAATGCACACATACAAAACTTTATATTTTCTTAAATTCTTAAATTCAGATTAATTTAAGGCAGAAAACTGATACATATCCTTTAATTCCTTTTTGCTTTCATAAAAGACTAAACTAAAAGACAAAGTAAAACTGCATATATTATTGAAAGTTGTCATATAGCATGTTGTTTGTATCATACCATAAAATAATTATTTTTAGTAATTCCCCCTGCTCCCTCCCACCCTATTTTCAGTATTGCATGACATAATCCACAATTGCATGACATAATCCACAATGTCCAGGATTCTCCATGTCCATTTCACAAATGCTCAGAAAAGCCTTTTTGGATGATTCTGGGAATTACTGGGAAATGAAATATGAACATGTAAGCTTTAGCTGATTCCATTTTTTTGGGCGGGGGGGGGCATTTCTTCACAAGCAAACATTGTTTCTACTTGTGATGGTTTTACATGAAGCAATGTAAAACTTTCCCAATTACCTAATAAAAAACCTAAGTTCTTGTATGTGCGTTTTTTGTTCTGTGATATTATGTAACACTTAACCACATTTCTGGACATACATACATAACTTATATGACTACACACCTGTATAATACACGATAGGAACATGACCTATCAGACATTCAGAACTTATGGATGTTATTTATATGAATGTATCCTGATAAATTAATGTGTGGCAGGCAGGACAATTAGAATCTACCTCATATTTGTAACGTACCTATAATGGAGCATGAAATTGGCCACACATTGCTATTGCCTGTTGTAGTTTTTCTTCTTTGGCTCTTCTACAGTGGCAAATCTAAGGAAGAACAATTTAACACCATATATTCCAAATGTACTTTGGTGGAAAATGATGTTTCTCAAACAATCAAAACGAAGAAATCAACTTTGATTAAATGAGTGTTCATCTTAGCTAGCAAGCTTCTTGTGCAGGCTTTGAGTACAATAGTTGAAGGTGATTCATATGCTTAAATTGCAATTTTAAGGACACTTAAGCTAGAACAAGGAATTACTAATTTAAGATTGAGCAAATGTTCTTCTAACAGTTTAAATAATTAGTTAATATCACACGTTACAATATACAGTATTCAAAGGCTATGAATAATGTCAATGTACATTCTTTCTTGGGTACATTCTCCTTGGAGTTTGCCATTAACAACGAAGTTATTAGCTAAAACATACATAGGCAAATTACTCCAATGGAACAAAATTCAAAAGGATTCTGTGCCCCAATGGAAGAATATACTTGACACATTAGGGTGTTCTTTCATACAGAAGTGGGGAACAGGTCTCTTACTCTTTAGCCCAGTACCATAAGGGTGGATGGGGTAATATTGACTTTTGTTTTTAATCCCATCTACTTAAGCAACTTAAACAACATACTATACCACTGATGTTATTATTTCTCTATCCTTGCATAACACTGTGCAGATAGCAGGAAAGTGATGGGACAGTTGTATTCCTATAGTTAGTGCATGCTTCACAAAGCAATACTTTTAATGCATACTTAGCTTGCCAGAAATGTTAGGCAATTTGGCAAACAAAAGCCATTCTGAAGTAGGAAGGCTTAAGTAGTCTTAAATACAAGAATTTTCCTCCACACAGTCAATTGTGCAGTTTTAAAACAGCCAAATAAACCTGAATTCTCCTTATTCAGTAGCTTTCAATTGGATTAATTATAATTTTATTTAAGGTTTCAGATATTTTAAATAATTAGGTTTTGAAATCTGAGAAATCTACATACTGTTCTTTTCTCCATGAAACTACTAAGAAAATCATCTATTTCTGTTTTCCCTTCCAGAAAGTCTTCTGCAATAGTGTCAGACTCCTCTTCAGCTTCATGGGCGGCCACTTTCAATCTTGCCTGCAGAGCACTTGCACTGCAACTCTGAAAAGAACAGCGTGTAATGTGGAAATGGTTTCAATTCATTTCCCCAGGAGGTCCACAGGGCTCCCCCCCACCCCACATTTTGCAAAGCAGTTACAACAGCTTGTACTTTGCCATTAATCCTAATTAACTACTATGGCTGTCCATCTTTGGATCAGTTACTTTTTATATATTTGCTTTGTTATATGCCACTTAGAACTGTCAGACAGAGACAGTTAAAAAACAAGAAACAAATCATACTTTTAAGTCCAAAGAAAAAAGATTAAGAGATGTTAATCTCCAAAATAGGATGGGATGGGAACGGAACTAGAATCCTGTCTTAACAACTCCTGTACAAATAAGTAAATAATGCTTTGTTTCCTCTTGCAAAAAGGAAAAGCTCACCTGACTAAGTTCATGTTGTCTTTGCACTTTCTTTTCAAATGTGGTTTTCAAATGAATCAGTTGTTCATACTAGAAAGAAAATATGTTTTTATTACACAGGGTCAGAAAACAATTCCCAAATTGCAAAAAAAATATTTTTCCTCGTACTTACTTTATCTAGTATTGTTTGCCTTTTTGTCTCCAAGCTTGGTTCCAATAATAAATTTTTTTCTGCAAGGTAAACCCACTGTTGAATTTTAGAAGAATATCATTTTTTTTGATAAAATGTTATTCTAATTAGAAATATTTGGAAGTCTTACTTGCTAGTTCTTCAATACTTTTCACTAAATCATCTTTATCATTAATTATATGCTTCAATTGGGGAAGATTAACAAACTGTTCTAGCAATATATCTTCTTGTTCATTCATGTCTGTCAGCTCTGATATGCTGAATTGCAAAGAAAATAAAAACAGTATTTAACAACCAGGCAAAATATATACTGTATTATTTTGACAACTGTATAAACTGAGTTTCTTGATAATGTGCCATTTCATTTTGATGCTTATGATATAAAGCTAATCCTTGTCTCATTAAAAAAGGCACACATATGCAAGATTAATGCTTAATTATTCCCAAAACTTGAACTCAATCACTGCTACTTTCCTGAGAATGCCATAAGTTTTAGAAAATGAATCCTGAGAATTGCTAATGCTCAGTCAAAAACAGCTCATAGCAATTACTAGACTAAACAAATGAACAAAACAGGAACACAGTCAAATACACTGTGCACACAATTATTAAGCAAGTTGTATTTTGGAGGATTAATATTATTATTGAACAGCAATAGTGTTCTTGATCAATCCAAAATGTTAATAAACCTCAAATCTGAATGTTTAAGAAAGTAAAACTGAGGTGTTGGCTTTCTTAGGAGAATATCTATGTGTGCACAATTATTGGGCAACTATTACTGTGCAGAATTATTATGCAACTAAATGAAAATTTGCCCATCTCACTTATTTGCATCTGTTAAATAATAATAAAGAATAATAAACACACAACTCAAAATGTACAAATAAACATCTCTGACATTTCAAACAAAAAAATCAGTGACCTTTCTTTTCAATGACAGTCATAAGCCTTCCATTCATGGAGTCTATTAATTTCTTAATCTGTTGACAATCAATCTTTTTGTGCAGCAGCAGTCACAGCCTCCCAGATGCTATTCAGAGAAGTGTACTTTTTCTTTCACCATTAATTTCCAATTTAAGAATGCCCCATAAGTTCTCAATAGGGTTTAGGTCAGGTGAGGAAGGGGTGGGCATGTCATTATCCTTTCATCTTTAAGGCCTTTACTGGCTAGCCACGCAGTGGAGTACTTCGATGCATGAGATGGAGCATTTTTCTGCATAAAAATCATGGTCTTTTTGAAAGATGCAGACTTTTTCCTGTACCACTGCTTGAAGAAAGTCTTCTAAAAACTGGCAGTAGATTTGGGTGTTGATTTTGAGTCCATCTTCAACCTGAAAAGGTCCAACCAGCTCACCTTTAATAATACCAGCTCATACCGGTACCCGACCTCCAACTCACTGGCATCTGAGTTGACGTGGAGCTCTGTGCCCATTACTGATCCAGCCCTGGGCCCATCCATTTGGTCTGTCAAGAGTCACTCTCATCTCATTAGTCCATAAAACCTTTCAAAAATCTGTCTTCTCATATTTCTTGGCCCAGTCTTGTAATTTCAACTTATGTGTCTTAATCAGTTGTGGTCAGGTTTTAGCCTTCTTTACCTTGGCCATGTCTCTGAGCACTGAACACCTTCTGAGCAGGTAGGTTGCATTTCTGGAATATGACAGCACTGGAGGAGAATGTGTTCCTAGTAGCTTCAAGTTTGATTCCTCTCAAATCTTTGGCATCTTTTTTTCTTGACATGTTTCTTGCAACCCTGTTGCCTATTTGCAACAAAACGTTTGATGGTTCTGTGATTACACCCCAATATCTTAGCAATTTCAAGAGAGCTGCATCCCTCTGAAAGATTTCTTACAATTTTGACTTTTCAGAGTCAGTTAAATCTTTTTGGCCCATTTTGCTTGAGGAAAAAAAGTTGTCTAATAATTACAGTATGCATACCTTGATATAGGGTGTTGATCTCTTTAGGCCATATGCTCCCTCATTACACAAATATACATCACCTGATATGCTTATATCCATTAAGTTTATACAGCTTGGAGGTGGAAAATAGCCATAAAAAGGATATGGTCAAAATACTCATTTGCCTAATACTTCTGTACACAGTGCACAAAAATAAAAATGGTACAGTACTGAAGTTTTTACCTTCTACTCAGATTTAGCTAAAGAGTTATTTTGCCGATGACTTACTTTACACTAGTAGGAACATTCTGGCTTTACTGAGATATAGATATTAGGTTAAGTCTATGGTTTTCAACATTGAGGAACAACTTTGACCCATATTTAGAATACACCCCCCTCCCCCTTTAAGTCCTTTTACCTTAGTTCTGATAATTCTGAAAATACATCTGGAACATCAGGCATTTTGTATCCAAAGCCATTTTGGTTTCCCTAAAAAGATTAAACAATATATATATGCCTTTAAATAACAATCCAGCTTGCATGCTATCTATATGACAGAACACTAAGCTAAAAGACAGTTTTTTCTGTATTCAAGTTCTATAAAATCTCTAAAGATTTTGGAGCTCAGAATATCATCTTCTTAAAAGTATGTTCATCTATTGCTGGCAAATTCAATTTCTCTAAATGTTAATATTTGATATTTTAATGGTAACTTTTGGGAAATGAACAGCTGGTTTTGTAAGGTACACTACCAATACATACCTGTGATAATGTTTCTGTTGTTGGAACAGGTAATGGCAAGTCAGTTATCATGCCAAAGGAAGGAGCTGCAGGTCTGTCTGTACTATAACCTGAAGAAAGTGATTCTGCAAGGGGCACAGATGCTACAGACCTATTTGTTTCTTGTGGCAGATATGCAGAAAGAAATGGGAAATTTTGAGCATAGGTAGGAATTCCAGTTGGCTTGCTGTAAAGGCTAAGGGGGAAAACAATCTATTGTCAGCAAATTATTTTATAGCATTTTCAGATTTTTCTTTTCAATTTAGTATTAAGCATTAAATAGATTTCTTGTTAAACACAGTTGACAATAGTTGTAATTAATTCTAATTGAACGCATGACAAGCCATCTTATCAGTACCAGAGTGATCACATAGCATGATTCACCCTCCTGAGGCATCTAAACATAACTGTTCTTTCAATCCAAGTAATTAAAATTGCGGGGCTAATTAAAACTTCATCAATGTTTTATTATTAATCAGTTATGTCAGAACAACAAGTCTTTTCAGTGCTAATATAATCCAAAGTATAAGACATGACCCTTGCTGACTCAGCTGATCCACGGGCTGCAATTAAGGGGTGCTCGCCGCCTCCTGCACTTAAAAAAAAAAAGACCTCCCCGAAAATAAGCTCAAGTTCTTATTTTCAAGCCTAAAAGAAAATAAGACCGTTCTTATTTTTGGGCAAACACAGTATACACATAGTGATGCTTGAAATTATTACCAATATTTTAATGTGCTAACTTACTATGGGAAAGTTGTTGCGCTGGGAGCCAAAACTGGAGGATTTTTCCAAAATTCATCAAGTATACTTTGAATAATTTTGCCAAGATCAGAGTGCATTGTAAACTGTTAAATTATTTAAAAAAAATAGCATGGTTAAAAATTATGTACCATACAACAAATGCCATTTATCATTGATTTTAGACAGCTTGGTGTAATGGATAAGGCTAGAAATCAGGAGACCATGATTTCTATGCTCTCTTAGACATGAAAACCAGTTGGATGATTTTGAATCAATTATTCTCTCTCAGCCCACCCCATCTCACAGGATTGTTGTTGTGGAGAGACAGGCGTATTACTTATGTTTACTGCCTTGAGATAGATTACATAGATACACAGATGAAAAGGCAGGATAGAAATCTAATAACAATCATGTGGCCTCTTTTAGAAGATGGATGCGACAGTGTTATATAGAATGAGGTCCAGTTTTGTTCTCTGGGTACAGAGACAGAGCTGACAAATAACCTGGAATTACAAGAACTTAAAAAACATCAGGAGCTCTGTAAAAATAATACATTCTGTTTGGAAAAACCACTCTAAAAATGTGGGGTTTTGTTCAAGAAAGTTGATGCGAAAACTTTCTACCAGAATCAAGAGATCAGTAGGTGTAAACATTAACAGTTCTACAATAAAATATAACTGTTGCCAGCTGTACATCTTGAAAGAGACATGCATTTTTACCATTATTCTAGAAAATGATTCAATTATACATACACTATTAATTAATGGAGAGGTAACATATGCTCCTTGTTTGTCCATTATATGGTGCCGTATTGGAGGGAAAACACTGATGACTGGCTTTTCCTGAGGAAACTGAGGAGGAAGCAAGCTGCAAACAGCAAGATATTATCATAACTTCCATGTATGATTTAGCTCTTTATTACATCACTGTTCAAAATTTAAATTTACCCTTCTAGAGAATGTGAACTAGGAATGAAAGTACAGTTCTTCCTAACAATTTCTGTACAATCACAATCTAACCAAAGCCATAGTTTATCCATTTGAATTGTAGCATTTACACCAACAACAAACAGCTGATATACTCTTACTCTATTAGACAACTGAAATAAGTGCCCTACTCAAGCCAATGATTAATGAAAACTGAATTACATAAAAGCGATATATATATAGGAAAGTGGTTTGTTGCAAAAAAGGTATCAATAAACCAGGATCTTCTGTCACTTCTAAAGTCATCAAGGAATTGCTCTACATCAGGGGTCGGGAACCTTGGCTCTTTCATGACTCATGGACTTCAACTCCCAGAATTCCTGAGCCAGCTGACCCCTGCTCTACATAATCCTCTAAGACTAAGTCCTAGATCCCCAATGTGGACCAGGGAATGACAACATGCCAACAAGCTCTATGTTATGTCTAATTTGATTTTGTAAGATTAATTTTATTCTAAAAATGATTGCAAAGTTACTATGCTGCAAAGCAGCAGACATGTGCTTTACTTTCTAAGAAACATTTATTACAAAATTGAAAGGTACCCCTTGCAACTCAGTACTTTGCTTTTTGGAATACTGAAGTTTTGTTATTGATCACATTATGATGACAATAATTTTACCAAATGTTCATAATGTTGTCGAAATTCCAACTGTGCTTACTAGCCCAGAAAAGTTGAAATCTCTGTTTATGTAATTTTCTGAACCAGATGTTTGAAGATTATGAAAAGGTCTTTTTATTGAAATCTCCTAGAAAAAATGTTAATTTTTATATCAAAGTAATTTTAGGTGCATTTTCCCCAAAATAAGTTAAAACCAAAACAAGTCAACTTATTTTGATGAAGCAAAACTTCTTCATAAAACTGAATGATTATCATTTAGGTGTGTAAGAAAAAATGCTGATAAATACAGCTGTTGACAATTATGCCACATAGAGGTATGCAATGAGCTCCTCGAGAGTCACACAGAAAAAACATTCCCTTACAATTTATCCAGATTGAAACAGAGGAAAACAAAACTCACTCTAGTCCTAATGTGAAAATAGACTGATTCACTAAGCATGGTTTAGTTTTCAACATGACATATAGTTAAATCAAAAGATACTCACATATTTATATTAATTGTCAGATTATTTACAGTGAAGGGTAACCGATATTCCACATCTTTTTGTATTTCAGCTATACTAAAAAGAGAAACATGTTTATTAGTTTCCTGAAATAGTGAAATCAAATACAGATGACCCAATTAAACATCTTAAAAAGCATTAATTTCAAAGGTCAGATCAAACTATAATTTCTTCTCTTAGAAACTCTAAATTATAACTAAACTAGAACTGGTTCCTTTAATAGCTTGATTCCCTCCTTCCTATTTTAATCAGCTTCATTTTGAATAAAAGCTCTGAGGATCCCAGAAAATATAACAAGGGCCTTTGAAAGGCAGATTGGTTTCTCTAGTTGAAACAGAAAACAGTAACTTGTTCACAAGAAAGCTGATGGGAACATATGTGGGCAACAACTTGTTTTGCTGAGGAGGGTGAACCAGCATTTAACTCACTTCCTGTTTCCTAATACAGCGAAGGCCAAATTCCCTTAGCTGTACGTTAGTAGTTTTTGGATTGCAACCAAACTATTTTCACTTTGAAAGATTGGTAGGCTTTGCCCTCAGCATGTATACTGCACGAGTCAAAAAGAGGGCTAGGAAAATGTGTACAGACCATGCACATCCTGGACAAATTGTTTCAACTCCTACCCTCAAAACGAAACTATAGGGCACTGCACACAAGAACAGCTAGACACAAGAACAGTTTCCAGAACACCATCATTCTGCTAAACAAATAATTCCCTCAACACTGTCAAACTATTTACTAAGTCTGCATTACTATTATTTTCATCGTTCCACCACCCACCCCACTATGACTATAACTTGTTGCTTTTATCCTTATGAGTTATACTGATTAGTTTCCTAATATTTGATTGCTTATTTGTATCCTATGACTACCACTGTGTTGTATCTTATGATTCCTGAGGTATGTGCCATTTCCTTTAATGTACACTGAGAGCATCTGCACCTAAGACAAATTCCTTGTGTGTCCAATCACACTTGGCCAATAAAGAATTCTCTTCTCTTCTCTTCTGTCAGCTGCTCTTTTCAACTAGGATTTTGTGACTGCTCATTCCAGCACTTTTTTTGCGTCCTCTGGCTTCTATTTCGGCCTACCAACCCTTTGAAATTGCTGTGTCAATGCACATTTTAAATATAGCATTACTATTATTTATTTAAAAATTATTGGCGGCCCAGGCCCGGGCATTACGCATATCTTTTAAGAAAGTTAAGCGGCCCCATATCTGCCCTGCTTTGACGACTGAGGAGCGAGTCACGCCGCTCTATTGAAGAAAAAAAGCCATGTTTGTTCACAGCAATGGAGATCTCACCCAGGGAGATCCTCATAGTCTCATGCAATCCTCCCCACCCACAATTCCTCCGGATTGACTTCCACCCGTTTTATGAAAAGGAGCCGGGCGGCGATTCCCTCATCCCTAAGGGGGTGTCACTCACGCGGCATGGGCGCTGCGCAGCGACTCGATCTGCCGCTGCCGCTGCTGCTGGAGGCTGCTGAGAGTCGAAGGCAACGCTACTCCGCCGGCGGAAGAGGAGGAAGAGGTGGCGGCGGCGGCGGCCCCGCCACCGCTACCCCCTTTGGAGTAGTGGAAGAGCCAGCTCATCCTCCTCTAGCCCCCCTTTGCCAACCCACAAAAAAAAAAACCCAGACGGTGCCCGGCTTGGTTTCTCCGTCAGCGCCGCCGTCGCCACCCCCTGGTGGGTTTCTCCCGCCCCAGCAGAACCGGAAAGCCCCGAGACAAAGAACACAAGCGACACAACCGTTCCGCCTTGCCGGACCCCGAGCGAACCGAATACGCCTGCGCTCGACCCGCTGGGCACGTCATCGCCGCCGTGGCCTTCCATTGGTGGAAAGGGCTGGGCGGGGCCAGGTCCGGTAGCCCGATTGGCCAAACTCTGCCGGGTTTCCGCGGTCTGGAAAGGAGCGTGAAGGAAGGAAGGAGGGGTAGGGAGGAGTGTATGTGTGTGTGAAGCGAGCGAGAGACTCGAGGGTTGAAAGGTCAAGAGCGCGGCGCGCGCTGATGATGTAATGGCTTTGTGCGCTGGGAGGCTGGTGGGGGAAAGCCGCGCGAGTGGGTTTTTTCCGCGCTTTCTGGCTCTCCCTCGCCGCGCCGGGGTTGCCGCCGCCGTCTTCGCCGCCGGGTCTCCGGCTCGACCCTTTCTCCTCCCTTCGTGTGAGTAACCGCTGCTTCTTTCATTAGGAAAACGCGTGATGAGCGGCGGCGGCGACGGCGTGTCTCGTGTGCGTGTGTGTTTGGGGGTGTGTATAGGTGTGTGGAGGCGCAAGCTGGTCGGGAGAGTAAAGTGGAAGCGCGCGCGCGAAGTCCGACGGCGAACTTTTCTTTCCGTAACGTGGGGGGAGGGGGAGGAGTCAGAAGAGAACGAAGCGAGGCCGGCGCTGGGAAGACTCCTACCTCACCTTTGCTTTACCTTCATCCTGCGCGATCCAATTCCCTCCCTTTCACAGTAAAGCTACAGGTGTCTCTTCCCTCACCTTGAAATAGATCTGCCTATGGCAGTGTTTGTCAACCTTGGCGACTTTAAGATGTTTGGACTGGCTGGGGAATTCTGGGAGTTGAAGTCCAAACATCTTAAAAGTCGCCAAGGTTGACAAACACTGGCCTATGGCAACGTCTGCCGTTCCCTTTTCCGAAGTTCCTTCCTACCCGATCCCCCCAAATAAAATTAACAAAAAAGCCGTGTGGGAAGATATAAGACTTGGGTGCCATTGAATTGTCTTTTGTTCCTGGTCCATTGCAAAGACACATCTTTATGACATTCTTCAGCACTAGCCCAGGTATATGTTCAGCTGTGTGTATATAACTGTGTATATAACATGTTTAATATATACATAGCTGTGTGTATATAACTAACTACACATGCTTCTGTCTAAGTCACGATTGTGGGGGGGCGTCCTTAGTTGCTGTCTGAGCTTGGTGGTTTTCTTACCAAAGTTTCATTACCCAAACTAGGTAACAGTCATCAGTGCTGGTAGGGAGTGGGGTTTGTTCTTAAGTCAGGATCCCTCAAGTGGATGGGTGATGGGACTATCCAAAGTTCAGGTTGTTATTACAGTTCCTTCTGTTACTGTTATGGGGAGCAATGACTATCTGAAATGTGCAAGGGTCAATGTGCCTTGGGGATCCTTGACATAAACTGTGCTATGGCACTTTGGGGCAGAAGCATCAATGGATTTTTATCTTTTCAGTGAAAGGATTAGAATAGAAGGGAAGTTATTGAACAACTAAAACTTACCATCTCTATTTTTCACTGTTGGATTTGGGCAAGAAATGTATCAAGCTTTCCCTAACGATAAACCTTCCAGATGATTTAATCCATTCTAATAAATAACAGCTTATATCCTGCGACAATACTTGTAACACCATCAAACATCCATCCACACCTGCCTATCTCAGGTCCTTGGAAAGGACTTGATAGGTAGACAAAATTGCCAGATCTAGTCTGAACATCTCGCTGATTGCAACAAGTCATTTTACATTCCATGTTTGTTGCTGATTTTAAGATGATTTCTTGTTATCTGCAACCATTAGTTGTGAAATAGCCTAATCTGCAGAGTGCAAGGTTAGGAGTGGATAGTTAATTTGATACAGATAATTAAACTTAAATCTTTATAACTACAATTGATAATCTAGGTTACTTCTGTGGCATATGGGCATTGGTGACATATCAACAATGATAATTATATCTGATCAGATTGTTATGCAGGTAGTCCTTGAGTTACGGCAACCCTTCCCCCCCAAAAGCCACTTACAATCCAGTTTCAAAGTTATGATCACTCTCACAGTTGTTTGCCCTTATCATTGACCATAGGAAATTACCTTCACTGCCTGGTCCCCAAGGCCTGAAGAAAAGTGTGAGGGATTCCTGGGGCAGGAATGTGTGCTAGACATCCTAGGGCCTTCCCCATGGCCCCTGAGACAACCCGTGCTCTACTTAACAACTGCATCAGGAAGAGTAGGAATGGGCGGTCTTAAGTGATCATGTGGGCACTTCACCTCAATCATGATGTTTGACCATAATGTGTAGGCTCCATTGTGGTTATATAAGGGACTATCTATAGGCTTACATAACTAACATGAATAGATATTTATCAAATTTTCTTAACATTTTCTGTGGCTAAACTCTAAACCAGATCAAGGAAATTCAGTTCGCCTAGGAATGGTTAGATCTACATATTTATTTAATGCTTTGATTATTATAGTAATTTGTTCTGTGCCTCAAAACAGGGCATTTCACTCTGGTACTCTCCAATGATCTGGATTACCGCTTCCATATTTCCTAGCAAGTTGTGTCAGAGGGCAAAAATTTTAAGGTCCAAATCAATTGATGAATTAGCAACTGCTGTAAACATTTAGGAGATAATACAGTCTAGAATTGTAGTGTTTCATGTCAGATTGCTTTCAGCTTCTGGAGGACACTGTTTACCTATACAGAATAATGTTTAAAATCTTAGTCTTTAGTAGTAAGAAACACTTAGATTGCAGGAGAAGAGAGTATATGGAACAATATTGGTAATTTTATAATTTTCTTTAGGCACACCCAGGAAATAGCATCTGGCAGCAGGATATAGAGCTCTTATTTTTACATTAATTGATTTTTCATTCTTGATCAATTGGCATGTTTTGTTTTACATTAAGTAGCCAGTATAAATACTAAACTTTATTACTACTGATTACAAAAACGTGGCTTAACTAAAATGTCTTCGATTGCAACCAATGGCTGTTATTTTATTGAATTAAATTGAAGTTATTCAAAGTTGCCATCCAAAATACGCTAAACAAATCCCATAGATATAAACAACAATTGAAAATAAATTTATATCTACATATTAGCATGACTATTAATTGAAATAGAAGGATTTACTTCAAAATTAATATGAATAAATGGTGTGTATAATATTCTTATATACTATATAATGTGAAGAATTGTAATATAGATCTATATATCTTATTAGGCTTTATTGAGCTCAGTAGAAGATATTTCTTGAAGTTTCTACTGTATAGGATTGTAAGCTGGATATTCATCTAACAAATAATAGTCAATTAGATCTTCGTCTCAGTTTTTTTCTAAAGATTTGCAAATGAGGTAATCTTAGTTGACCTGAGTTGTGTAAGCTAATTTATATGTATTTTCCTCTCCCTTTCTCTTTATTATATTTCTCATAGTCCAGATAGTTGAATTTTGTGGAGTCTTTGATACTCTCTGAGCTTAGTTCTTTGCTTGTGATTGTTTTGTTACCAGATTAATATCTTAAGTGTTTAGAAGGGAGTTGGGTTTGCTCTTCCTTTATATACAATAACTAGTTGTATGTGTTGGTGGAGATGTTTTTTCTTCTTAGTAGTTTCTTGATTAGGCTTTTGTTCACTGATTGATTGTTTATCTGAGATGATAGTTTCTTGATTAGGATATTGTTTACATCTTGCTTTGGTGTTAATTCTGGTACTAATACATGCTTATTTGGGTGTGAATTGTTGGTGAGGAGGTTGGAGTCTTTTTGTTATTTGTTTGCTTTTTAGCTTTTTTATTGTGTCTTGAATGGTATGTAAATATTGTTTATCTTGATTTGTCTGAGTGCCAAACTTTCAGGAATTGTCTAGCATTTTGTGGATTTAGCTTGGTCTAAATACTCAAACTATGTCTGCCAATGTGTTGTGAAATTAAGGAGATGTTTTTGAAGTGTGGCAGTGTTATCCTTTTCATCTCTTGTGCTGGTTTTGCTATAGTGTGCTGTGTTGTCATATACTTTTTGATAATTTTGTTTGTTTATAAATTCATTAAAATTATTTTTTGTCTTGCTGTTTAGGTATAAAATTTAAACTTGTTTTATGAAATCAACTTTTCATCAAGTAGACCTTTTTGATGCCTGGTATCTGAAACCTCCTAAGTATGCCAGCAGCCACAGATCACAGCCAAAGAATCTGTGAAGTTTGGGCTTGTAACCTTGATGAAGAGATGAAGAAAATTCGTCAGGTTATACGGAAGTTTAACTATGTTGCCATGGTAAGATATTGGGAATATCTGTATTCTTCTTTGGTTATAGGCAGTGTAAATGATTTGTAAAAGAAAAACGTAAATAATGCATTTCTTCAAAAATAACAAAAGATTTCCATTTTATTTATTTATATACAGTATATCCTGCCTTTATTATTTTTACAAATAACTCAAAGTGGTGAACATATCCAACACACCTTCCTCCTATTTTCCCCACAACAACAACCTTGTGAGGTGAGTTGGGCTGAGAGTGAATGACTGACCCAAGTCACCCAGTAAAGGTGGTAGACTAGAATTCACAGTGTCCCACTTTCTAGTTGGGTGCCTTAACCACTAGATCAAACTGTTTCCCATTACTGATTTCATTGGAAAATAGTCAAAGTAATTAATAAAAATTAGTTCTGAATAGGGATATACTGTACGTGTATATTGTCTTTACAGTTCTAGTTGATACGTTAATAAAATTAATATTGAATAATTAGATTAATACATAACTTTCTTTGCACAGCTCCTGAGTTTACTCATAATGCCTGAGTTAACTGCAATGCAGTAATTGGGTTCCATGTTTAGTCTTTTATATCAAGTATACAGAACATTTAAAACATCTAGTTATAAAAAGTGGTGAGTTGTATTGCTCTTCTAATAGTTTCTATTTTGTCTTTTACATTTATGCTTTTCAGGACACAGAATTTCCTGGTGTAGTTGCACGACCTATTGGAGAATTCAGAAGCAATGCGGACTATCAATACCAGCTACTCCGCTGTAATGTAGATTTACTTAAAATAATCCAGTTAGGGTTGACATTCATGAATGAGCAAGGTGAATACCCTCCAGGAACTTCAACATGGCAATTTAATTTTAAATTTAATTTAACGTAAGTTCTGGAACTTGGTTGTGTGTCTTTAAGTGTGTAGAGTATTTTAAAATTGAATAGTTTAACTAGTTTATTTTTCTGCTATTTTTCCATTCAGGAAGTGTTATATATTATGCCTATGTAATGCCTATGATTAGCTGACTTCCTCCACATGTTGCCAAAACTTGTATTCTCCAGTTTTTTTGTTCTTTATAAGATTCTCTGGATCATCTTAATTTGGTTTCTTATGGGTATTAGGATTTCCAGGGAGGAGGAAGTAATAAGAAAAGTTCGCTTCATAAGTTAATTAGTGCATCTCTGGATGAAAGTTATTAATATTAGCTGAATTTAGCTTAAATTTAATTTATTCATTTACAATGTATGTAGATTTTCCTAATTGTGTGAATCTGGGTAATGCACAAGACAGTTAAAAAACCCCTCACTAATTAAAACAGCAAAATATCTATAGGTGAACATCTATAGTCAATTACAGCCAAAGCTGATAGAATTACCCAATAAACCTTCCCTTGGCAAAAAAAAACATGGCATATGATGTATTTCAGTGCTATGTCATGAAAGGCTTAATAGGTAATCAATAGCTCTTTGAATTGAACTCAGACAATTGTTGCTAACTAGTCCAGCTTCAAAAGTGAATGGTCCCACTAGCAGTCTGATTGCTGCATTCTGGTCAACTGCAGCTTTTGGGTCATCATCAAAGGCTATCTTACGAAGAATGTGTTCCAGAAGTCTAGTGATCCAGCTGTCTAGAGATTAAAGCCTGAGTTCCATCAGGCTCTCCTGGTCGAAGTAGACCTCAAATGGAGCATCAAGTGGAATTGTAACACATATTGCTCTATCTATGGTTTCTGCTTGCTGGCTAAGTCTCTAGCCCCTTCCTCCTTATCATGAACCACCTCTTACAGCAACTATATAGAGTACTTGCTGCAACTGATGATACTGAAGTGCTGTAATATTTTGTTGAGAAAGATGAATACTTCATAGGATTTAATTGGATCTTGTTTTGCCCCATTTAGACCATGACAGTTTTTAGGTAGGTCAGGCTTTTTATGTCACCTTGGTTTAGCAGAGGTGGTATGCTGCTGATGCCTCATCCTGAACTGGCAGATGATATCCCCTAGCATAGGCATGTCAAACATGCTGCCAGGGGGCCACATGTGGCCCATTGCAAGTGCACCTGCGGCCCGCACAGACAATGTTTTACATGCCACTTTGGATTCTTCTTGAGAAGAAAGGCAGGGTAAAATATTTTCAATCAAGAAATAAAATTAAGTGAGTGAGTAAACAGGAAGGAGAACCCTACATGCTGTCCTGAGTTCACTGTTGAAAAAGCAGTCTAGACATGTAACAAATAAGCAAAAAAGCTTCCAAGGCTCCCCGGACAAGTTGCAAGAGAAATGCCTTTCCCCTGGAGTGACAGCAACTCCTCCTTAGCCTGGTCAGAGGAGCCATCGATGCTTGTAACCCGACCTGTGCTGCTGCCACCGGCGTGTGTTTTCTGCTTGTCCCGCCATCCCAAGAGCTGCCAAGGGTGAGCCCAGCCACTGCGGCCTAATTAAAGAGAGTGTGGCCCTCATCATAACTTAAATCTGATAATATGGCCCTCGAGGGACTCTGAGTTTGACATGCCTGCCCTAGCACTTAATTAATATAGGTGAGAACTCTAAGCTCTATGGAACATTGGGCAATGAGGGATTTTAGTGCTGCTCCCCCATGGTTATAAAATAGAATATTCACTCATATTTCCGTCTAGAAAGATACTATGGGTCATGGTACTAAATGCCATTGAGAGGGGTGCAATCCTTTCATCCAAATCTTGACAAAGATAAATGACAAGAGTGATCAATGTTTCTATGAATTGTTTCTATTCAATGTTTCCATGAATATTCCTAAATTCCAGGAATCCAAATAATGTGGATTATGTATAAGATACCCTGCTGGTAATTCCTCACCACCTTCTCAAAAATTTTATCTAAAACAGTAGGTCAAAAGCTAAGGAGAAGTTGTTAAAAACAGCTGGATTCAGTCAGGACTTCGTTAGGAGAGGGCACACTACTGTCTCCTTTAAGACAGGTGACATTTCTTCTTCCCTAAAGAATCATTGATGTCTCAGATCTAGCTGTTTATGCCTCCCTGCCCCCCCCCAAAGGAAACAGGAAGTATGTGGATCTAATCCACAGATAGCAAGATTCATACCACAGGGGATTCTGATGATTTCCTTGGAGTTTACAAGCTAAAGCTAATTACAGACAATATATCAAGTCCTTCATCACTCTGGATTTTATCTGTCTGGGAACCTACTTAGAGTGGGCATAAGGGACTTTATCTGCCACATTTATCCAGCATGTCTATAGACACTTTGTTCCACCCATCTTTTTCCAAAAGGTTTGGAATTAGTCTTAAGAGGACTATAGGTAGTCCTCAACTTACAAAGTTCATTTAGCGATCAAAGTTATAACAGCATTGAAAAAAGTGACTTATGACCATTTTTCATACAACCCTTGTAGCATCCCTGCGGTCAGGTGATCAAAATTTGGACACTCAGCTACTGGTTCTTATTTATGGTAGTTGCAGTGTCCTGGAGTCATTTGTAACCTTCTGACAAGCAAGGTCAGTGGAGGAACCAGATTCACTTAACAAGGAGTGCCACTAACTTAACAACGGCAGTGATTCACTTAACAATTGGGGCAAGAAAGTCGTAAAATAGGGCAAAATTCACTTAACACGTCTCACAACAGAAATTTTGGGTTCAATTGTGGTAAGTCTAGGGCTACTTGGGACCTGGGTACTTACGGGACCGCCTGTTGCCACCATCAGCCTCCAACCGACCGGTGCGTTCCCACAGGGCA
>JAEANM010000797.1:0-32057 GCA_017656035.1 Myanophis thanlyinensis
TTTCCATTCATCCTATTTCCTTCCTTCCATCCTTCCCTTCCTTCCTTTCCATTCATCCTATTTCCTCCCTTCCTTCCATCCTTCCCTTCCTTCCTTTCCATTCATCCTATTTCCTTCCTTCCATCCTTCCCTTCCTTCCTTTCCATTCATCCTATTTCCTCCCTTCCTTCCTTCCATCCTTCCCTTCCTTCCTTTCCATTCATCCTATTTCCTTCTTTCCTCCCTTCCTTCCATCCTTCCTTGGGCAGCGATGCGCGGCCAGCACCGGCTCCTCCTCCTCCTCCTCCTCCTCGTCGTCGTCGGCGGCGTCTGCGGGGCGAGCCCTTTCCGGCGGCCCCCGGGCGCGAGGCGGCTTCCTCCTCCGCCGCCGCCCGGCAGGCTCCTCCCCGGCCGGCCTGGCTGCAGCCCGCGCTCCGCCGCTCCGGCCATGGCGCTGGTCACCCTGCAGCGCTCGCCCACGCCCCGCGCCGCCTCCTCCTCGGCCAGCGCCAGCGAGGTGAGACCCCCGCCCCGCCCGGAGCCCCCCCCCCGCCAGGCCGGGACCCCCGCCCCGCCCCGCCCCGCTCTGCCTGCGCGCCCCACGCCCGCCTTTGTGCCCGCGCGGACGCCAGCCGAGACCCCCCACCCCCTGCAGGCAGCCGCTCCCGGGGTGGGGGTGGGGGTGGGGGTGGGGCGGTCTGGTTCCCACGGAAAACTCCCGCGGGGGAGGGGAGCAGGCTCTGTCCCCGGGGACCAGCACAGAAAAAGAGGCTGAGCCGGGCCTTGGAATGGGGGGGGGGTGTTTGTCGACCCTCCTGCCGTAAATGAACCGAACCCCCTTCCTGCTCTGGCTAGGAATTTGGGGCGCTGGGCAAGGGGGGGTCCATTCCCCACACTTTGGAAAGTTGGGATTAAAACCAGGTGGGAGCAGGAAGGGTGGGGGGGCAGGTTTGCTGGGGGGGGGGTCTCTGCCCTTGGGGGCTCCCTACAGGCGGTTTGGGGGTGAAAGGCTCCGGATGGGGCTGGGGGGGGGCGCATCTCCCCCCTTTATTTCCCAGCCCTTCTAGTGACTTTGCTCCCCCATTGGAAAGGCAGACCCTCCCTCTCCCGGGAGGGTCTCTTTCTCTGCCCACCAAAACAGGAGAAGAGATGCAGCCCAAAGCTCCAGGGGGCCCGTCTGGAGACCCTCTCCTGCCCCCTGAGAGTCCGTGGCTGGGCAGGGGTGCCCAAATCAAGGAACGGGATGGAGACAGACGGGCGATCAATACAAGGCTTTATGGTTAATGCATGGGGGAATTAAGACCGCAGGAGCCGAGAGCGGGATGCATTGGCCTGGCCTTTCCCGGCATTGCCAAGCTGGCTGGGGATGATGGGAGATGAGGGCCCCTTTAGCTGGAGGGCGTACGGCTGGGTAAGGGAACAAGGCTTGCAGCAGACACTATCAAATCCTGCTGGATGACCTTAAGCTGCCCCATCTGCCTAACCTACCCTCCAGAGGTCTTCAGATAAACAGGGGTTTCTCCAAGCTCTCAGAAGAAGACAGGTGCCCCCCCCCCCCATAAATACGTCTTTCATCGCAGCTCTTTGGAAATGTGACTTCTGAGATTGTGCTGGGCTTAATTCTTGCTTTACTCCCCCTGTCCCCCCCCCCCCATCAGCTGGACGTTGGCAGCGATGAGGAACGCAAACTCAACCTAAGGTAGGCATGGACCCTTCTCCTACTTGCTGTAGAGTTTTTCACCCGCCTGGCACCCCTCGGGAACTGGGAGCGTGAGTCCTGTCCACTCATCAGCACTTACCTGCTGACCGCCATTCAAAGATCTGCTGACCAAAGCTGGGCATCTCTGCCAGGGGAAGGATAGGATGGCACAGGGGCAGTGGCTGCCGACCGGGGGTGCCAGCGAGTGTGGCATCTGCGCTCCCGTGGAAGCCGCCGGTTTCTCTTCCGACCATCCATCCATCAGCTCAGTGATGGGAAGGCTGGTCTCCTGCCTGGGGGTGAAACTGCAATGCTGCCCCTCCGTCCGGGGCTCTTAGGCCAAAGGCTCGAGGGCAGACTGGTGTGCTATGGTCCCCTTTGGTCCAGTGGGGGCGCTCTCATTCCACCTCTGCCAGCCGGTCTGCGCTTTGTCCAGATTTTGGCAGGGACCGAGGCGACCCTGCCCTGGAATGGTCTGGGCCTTTCCTAGCAAGCAGCCAAACTGACCCAATGGGCAGCTCTTTGCAAACTGGTCGTAGAAGCCCACCACTCAAATTGCAGGCCCAGAAGCAAATCTCTGCCAGGACAGGACACAGGAGAATAAGTTCTGGCTTCTTAGTCCCATCCAGAGCGGCAAGGCTTATCCTAAACGGAGTAAAACAATGCAAGGAGCAGGATTAAAATAACGCCCAAAGGAGGCCCTCGGTCCCCAGAAGCAGAAAGTTAAACTGCAAAGAAGGCCTTGCTGGGGGTTCCTGTCCCGTCCCCGTCCCCCCCAATTTCCCAGCCCCATCGTTGTTTGTGGTCCTGACCCCGAGTGCGAGAGATTTCCTACCCACGTTTTGTCCCCTGTTTTCTGAGGGTTTCCTTGCAGACAGCCCACAAGCCCCCTATCGGTGTGGCCAGCTGGTTCCCAGGCCACCGTCTCCCCAGCCCACCGAGGTGCCTCCTGGTTGTGGTGAAGCCGCAATCCTGCAACCTGGCCAGGATGTGAGTCAGCATCCTGTTTTCAAACCGGCGGATAGAGCAAGCAGCTTCCCCCTCCAGCAGGGTCCCTCGCGGACAGCACCCACCGGACAATAGCCATTGGGAGCCCCTGGAGTGGCTGTCCGGGACCCCCAGGCCCCGTCTCTGGCTACCCCCTTGAGGGATCGCCAACAGCCCCCAGCGGTGAATGCTGCACCCTCTGAGGTTCAGTCTACTGTCCCAACAGACGTCGGGTGTTTCCTCTCCTGGTCGACCTCCCTCCATCTTGCCGGGCGAATTCTCCAGTCCGCATCCTGTGTTTAGCCGGAGTTTAATCTGGATCATAGCAGCCTCTTAAGAGGGGTGGGTGGGTGGGCTGCAAAGGGCCCAGGCGGATGGACAGAGGGTGGGTGGGGGAGCTTCTGCCCCAGATCTCCTTGCCTGGGGGATTTTCCTTCTCTGCCGGACCGCCCATCCAGCCCAGGTAAAGGCAGAAACACCTGCTGCCCTGAAAGATGCTGCAGGTAAATATCGGTGCTTAGGAAGGGAGGCCTGCCTTCTGATGCTGAACTGGGCTGCAAATGGACTACTCTAGCACCCATCATCCAGGGCAAACTTGGCTAATGGGAGAAGGATCCCAATTCCAGGTCATCGGGGTCTCTAGAGATCCAGACTGATCCTTGGAATTGGGCACTGATTGCCGCAGGACACTCGACCTGCAAAGACACAGCTCTTGAGGTCAGCTCTCGCGTGTTCATATTTCACAGCTCGGTCTCTGCGTGGGGATTGGGAGGCTGGCTCCCCCCTCCCTCACAAGCCCCCACCCCCATTTGTTATCGGCAGGGCTTTTATCCAGAGGGAGGTTGTTGGGGCTGGGGCCCGTCTTCACTCAAACGGGGTCCTCACTTGCATTGCAATGACCCTCCTGGAAAAGAACTCCTTTGTGTTTCTCTCAAGCCTGTTGCACGATGGGAAATGGGGGATTAAGACCCCCTTTCCCCTCCTCAGCCGTACCCCCCCCCCCAACACAGCAGCCTTCCTCTGCTCAGTCCGCTTGGGCGGGGATTGTAATTGGGATAAAGTGGATCCCAAGATCTCCAGGCCTGCCTCGCCCATCGCTTCCTTCTGCTTTCCTCGAAAGATTTCTTCTCCCTTCCTCCCCCCACCCCCATCTTACCCCAAAAGAGATTTTGCATCAGCGCTGCGAGTGACCTGTGCTCTCTGGAAACGCGGCTTGGAATTTCTGGCAGGGAAGGCGGCCCACGCCTCTGCAGCCACACAATGGCCGCTCACAAAGAGCTTTTGTTGGTGCGGCTCTGCACACACAGAGCGAAGCTCTCCAGCCTCAGAGCTCACTCCTGCTTCAGCCCTTCTGGCCAAGAGGCACGTGGGGATTGGGTTTCCCCTGGGCCCAGCGAGATGGTACCTCCAGAGGAGGACTAGAAGAGCCAACCACTCTGCTCCTCAGGGTTGCTTCAAGTGTCTTTGGATGGACGGCCAAAGGTTGGACCTTCCCGAAGCTAAAAATAATTCCTGAGCCAGGCCAGTTGAATTGCTTCTGAAAAAGCCAAGCAGATCCCTTTGAGAGGCGGCCCTTTTCTGGAGATGTGTCCTCTCTGACCAGGGTGGGCTTTGTTTTTTCTCTTCACACAAATTGTGGCCATGGATCAACTCTTCTTTATGGATTGACTCATTTCTGACCATCCTTGTGCCAGACCCTTGGCAGGGGGAGCCCCAGCAGGGGAAGGTCCAAGAGAAGGACCTTTGGCCTAAATTTGAACCTGGTACTGTAGTTGAAGTGGAGATGTCTATTCTTTGAATTTCAGGATCTCGAGTCTTAGAAATGCCACGTTGAAAACTCTTGTGTTTTTCTTTGGAAATACCAAATTTTGGAAGGCCTCAAGGCCAGCAAGGATCTCGGCACTAAAAGTTGATGAGAGTCAACTATCCAGGAGTCCCTAACAAGAGCAGGGTCTGGAAACCTGGAGGAGGGATGTATAGAATGTGGCCCTGTCACCCTAGAACCCCCAACTTTTTCTGAAAGACGCAGACATTCAGCCACAAACCTGCCATAAGTCTTTGAGATATCACAGTGGGGCCTTTGGCTGGCTCTACGGGGTTAAGAGCCAGCTCTGCAATTCCATTCCAATGCCTTAATTTCCTTCTGCGGCTCCAGTTAGACATGGCTTTCCTTGCTTCCTCCGCTGGGAAGGAGGTCCTGTGAGCTCTCTGGGGCTGGAAGCTCCTCTCCAAAGGAGGGGCAGGAAAGGTTGAGGGGCAGGAAAGGGCTTTGCTCATCTCCATATTAGTCTGAAATGGATTGAGAGGAATAGAACTGGAATGTTATTCTAGTCTGTTCTAAACTCATTGGCTGCTCCTTAGACGTGTGAGTACTTCGGAGGGTACCAAAGCCCTAGAGGTGCCCTGTTTCCCATTCTCTTCCTGAATGTTTTCATAGATATAAATCTATGGGAGGAGCAAAACCTGTTTTTTTGGGGGGGAGGTGGTCTCGAGCTCTCCGCTCTCACCAGCATTTAAAATGAAGATGATCCAGTACTAAACATCTGGCTGGACAGTAGGGAGTTCTGAACCATCCATGGCCCACATTTCATCCCTGTGCCCTTCTGACATACTGGGGCAACAACTGCCATCATCCTTGCCAGTGCGTTGAGCTCAAAAGACCCTGGAGGACTTCTATTTTCCATGGAAAAGTCGCGTAGGATAGTTGGTTTCCAAGCTGTCTCATCTCCATCTGTCTGCTTCTCCAATGCTGCCCACTGAAATTGGACCCTAATCAGATCCCCCCAGAGATGGTCTTCCTCTCCCAGGACCCCGTGCAAGTCCTGAGGTGGGCGGGGAGGAATGCCAGCCCTGCGTCCATCAGGCTGGCTGTCCCCTTTGACTCTCCCAAGGGGAGCCCAGAGGATCTGTGTCCTCCTAATGAAGCAAAGCAGCTTCACGGAGGAGCTGGCCAGCGAGCAGAGGCTGGGGGAGGGGAGGGGAGGGATCTTATGAGCATTGCTCGGTCCCCTTCCCTTTTGAAAGCCCTCTTTCATCAGGATGGACAAGGGCAGGTCCTTGCGCTTGTTTGGGGCCAAGAAGATACCGTGGGGGGCAGGGCTCCATAAAAGCCATCCATTCCCGAGAGACGTGGAGAGGCCGCCCTCCTCCGCCCAGAAGGATCGCTTGGCTTTTCAGTTCCCACCAAGGAATGTTGAGAAGCTCAGCAAGATGACTTGAAGACTTGGTGATGAACCTTTCTGACTTTGCTACCTTCTGCCTGTCCTTTGGGGCCACACGATGTTTCGGCTGCTTAAAGAAACCCCACCCCCACCCCAAGCCGTACGTATGTATGCCACGTCCTTCCCGCTCCTATGGCTCTGCTAAAGGCTGAGACCTCCAGAAGGCGGCCGGCCTCAGGGCTTCGTTCTTGGTGGGGGACTTGGGTTTTTCCGTGAAGGCTTCTCAGCCGTGTTTGCTCCAAGCTTCACCTGAGCTGGTGGGAATTCAGCTGCAGAAGCGGTTGGGTTGGGCTGCTGTTTACAAACCGACTGAGATACAAAGCTGATTTTAATGGTTGGCTTTCTCTCGATCGGGCTTAAGGCCAAATCTGTGGCTGGACTCGTGTTATGGAGAGGATCCTGTGGTAGATTGCTGAGATCACCTCTGAAGGACAGGGAATGTACATCCCTTTTCTTACATTTCTTGTTGCTAACAAATCCTTTGTCCGATGGGTTGAATACTTGGCCACCGAAGGAAACTGGGCTTTTTTTTGCTTGAGGGGATGGCTGTGGGATGATCTCACTTGAGCCTGATTGTGCCATGGTCAGGATTACGGGCAGTTAGTAATTCCTCTCCCTTTGATCATAAACAGGAATTGTGTGCAGTTGTTCTCCAAATGGCAGGAAATGTCGGGAAAGGTGTCCTGTCAGACTTCACAAACTCTTTGCGTGTTTTCTTGGACTTCCCATGAGTGTCACTCATTGTACAATACATTGACCCCAATGTCCATTCTGACTTTTTTTCCAGCCTGGGGCTGGAATGAATCAAGTCATACTTGACATTTGATGTTGAGGACTGTTAATCAGATAAAAGGCTTGGTCAACTAGCAGCCAGACTTCGGATGGATTTTATTGTCCGGTCAAATGCAGACTTGATGGGATCTCGCACAGATTCAGCCGGTCATGTTGTCAGGTGGGAGTAGCAGCTTCTGGTGTGGGTGGGTGGGCGGGTGAGTCCCCTTTCTGCAGCTCGTGCTGCACATGTTTAATCAGGTGAGTGTAGCTATCGTCCTTTGCTATTACTGTATTATTGGATTTGGAATGTTCCGTAGGCAAGTTGTGCATTTTACCTTGGTTTTTCCTCTATAAAATAACCTTTTCCCTCTTAAAATAGACTTTGGAGCTAGGTTGGGCTCCAAAGGTGTGAAAAGGCAAGAGAAAACCAACCATTAAAAGATGGTTGACTGACTGTATTTGAATGAAAGTGAAAATTCAGACATTTATGCTGGCTGGGGAATTCTGGGAGTTAAAAAGTTCTCAAGTCTTAAAATTGCTAAGCTTGGACACCCCTGCTTTAAAGAATTGGACAAATGTCCTCCAAATTATTCTTCGACTGTTGCTATCAGCCTTCATTATTAGGTGGACCAGTTTCCTGTCCTGGGCTAAAACCGTGTTTATATAACCTTTAAAGAGCGGAATGGCTCAGCCGCCTGCAGTTTTTCTGGGGGCAGCCTTAGAAAAGATACCGAATAAGCCCAATTTCATCCCTTGGTTTGGGAGACCTTTCTAGTGAATTCTCCAGGCTGGATCCAACTTCTTCCCACCTCCAAGGCCAGTCCAGAAGGCTCTTTATAAATCACCACATGAGAACGGAGCTGAGAGGGATAAACTTTTAAAAAAATCATATTAACAAGTAATCTCCCTTGTGGAATCGGATAACCCAGGGTCATTACACAATTCTGTTTGAAGGTTGTTATCTTTTTCCTCCAAAGCTCTTGTCGGCACACCTCCTGAAACAGACCCACATCTAACCCCCATGGAAAATTACGCAGTATGCTTCTGACGGGAACCTAGGCGCCTTTCTAAAATCATTTGCTAGCAGTGACGCCTCCTCATCCCCCTCTGACAAGCACTTAGGCATTTACTTAGAGCTTGGCTCGCTGCCGCTGCCTTTTGGCTCGGGAACAAGGCCTCCAGTGTGTGGAAGCGATCAGGCAAAATCCTTTGGTCCCACTAATTGTGTCCCAACATTACCAGAACCACTGAAAGGATGAGCCACCGGCTCTTGGACAGGGAGATTGGGGGTGTGTGTGTGTGTCCTTCTTCCTTTTCACTGCGAGGGAGAAGGAAATCTTGCTTTATTTGGAGATCACGTTACCGTTATTGGTTTTGTAGCCTTTAAACTGAAAAAACAAATTAGGAGGTAAATCTGTCAGCTGCAGCAAGGGCTGCCTCTTGTTCAGTCTGACAAACGGGCCGCTCTCTTTCCCACCGGGATCCAGTTGGTTGGTGGGATGACCTGGTTCCACGGCCACCCGAGATGTAGTTGCTTGTGGAGGAAGCTAAGCAGGGACTTCCCTGGTTAGTTCTTGGAGGGGAGACTGCCAAGAAAGAATAGTCTAGATTGGGAAGCTCCCCAAAAAACCCTTTCAGAGAAAGGCAACCACACACCGCATCCAAGAAAACGACCTGGTCCTTTCTTTGGAGGCACCAAGATTGAGCTGAACTCCAAGGCCACTTTTCCTTCCCGGGAAGTTTGCTTCCCAGCTCTGCTGCCATGCCGCTCACTGCCTGACCTGCTGCTCTGCCTGTTTGTGTTGCAGCTTAAGCGAGAGCTTTTTTATGGTCAAAGGAGCTGCGTTATTCCTGCAGCAAGGAAACAGCCCGCAAGGGCCACCTCGGAGTCTCCTGCATCCTCACAAACATGCAGGTAAGGTCCTCCCGGCCTCTCCCGGCCCCTTGAGTAGAATGGCTTAGGAAAAGCCAGTGTGGAGGAGGAAAGTGGTAAGTGAGGGCGGGCAAGCACCCCAGGCACCAAAGGGCATCGGCTGGTTTTCCCTTGGTCCTGGCACGAGGAAGGAGGGGATCGGAGGATGGGGTCCAGTATCACAGGTAGCGAAGCTTCAGGGGTCAGCTTGGCAGTTCTTACTGGGAGAAGAACCTTCTCTTGTTCAGTGTCTACGGAGGGTACAGATAAGATCTCTTGGAGTGCAACCAGAAGGACCCTTATGGTTGGTCTTCCACCCTGGAGGGTGAGATGGGAGTGTGGCTATTTGGGAATTGCTAATTCCAGAGATGTCCTGGGTGGGATGTGGGGTGACAATTCCAAACTGGATCTTGATGTGGGGCCAAGCAAGCCAGCTAAGGCCAAAACTAGCCTTCACTCAACTAGTGCCCTCTGCAGGACATCAGCTTGGGAAGATAAGGTAGTGGAGTCCATGCTTTCTATTTCCACTTCAGTCCCATTCTGTTCCCCACCCAGGATGTTCTGGAGAAGCGTGTGGGAGCATTCCTGCCTGGGGACCAAGGAGGTCTTCTGCTGTCCTAAATCTGCGGTTGGCCATCAGGAAGTTCTTGTGAAGCATAATGATGGCTTATTAAGGAGGCTTCAGAGAGTGCGGACAGCAAAACCAAGATAGCTTTATGACTCTTAATCTTTTTCCAGAGGTCATGGTAGATCATCAACCTCAGCAGCTTTAAGATGCGTGGACTTCAACTCCCAGAATTCCTCACCCAGCTGCAATTGAAGTCCATCCATTTTCGAGTTGCCGGGGTTGAGAAACAGTGTCACAGGGGACTGGGCTATGCCAATGACCAGGGGAGGAGGGCTGGGTTAGTTGATGTGACAAAGCAGGTCAGGAGATGATTTTGCTGCCTGTGCATCCACAGGTGATTTGCCGCAGCACCTTCAGGTGATGATCAACCTCCTTCGCTGTGAAGACAGAATCAAGCTGGTAAGAGGACTTGCCAAATCCTTGCCATGGTGTAAATCTGCTGCCACAATCCCCATACAGCAGTGATCTTGCCCCAGTAGATCAAACATTTGCAAAAGGGAGAGTTGCTTGGGAGCATAGAGTAGGCCTATGAAGAGAAATCAAAGGTCAATCAAAGTAGCATTGGAAGCAGGATATCCCCAATCATAATTTCTCCTAGCATTAGCCATCAATGCTTGGTTGTGAGTACCCTTGGTCCCCCGAAATGAAAGTATTGACTCACTGACGTTGCTGCTTGAAGATCTCAAGAACATCACTTAGATAGCAAGGCTCTGGCCTTCATCTGCCTTTACTGAGATCTTCTCTCTAGACCTGAAGAATGTAGCCTGGTGCCCTCCAGGGGCATCAGATTAGAACTCCCATAATTCCCAGCTACCCGTCTCTGCCTAGTGCTGCCTGGCAGGCAGTGTGAGATGTGCTCCAACGTATATTTAGAGGGCACCAGGTGGGTTGGAGAAAATTGAATGAAACCCTCTTCTTTTTGTCTTGCCAGAAACATACCTAGCTAAACTAATACGTAGCTAAAGAGAGGTATGTCCAAAGGGATGAATGCTGAGAACTGCCTTGCTGGTTTTTAGGCCGTGCGCTTAGAAAGTGCCTGGAGTGATCGTGTGAGGTACATGGTGGTCGTTTACAGCACTGGGCGCCAAGATACTGAGGAGAACATTCTCCTGGGCGTGGACTTTTCCAGCAAGGAGAGGTGAGGGGTGAATGCCTGGGGGTCCTTGAAGAGCAGGGCTGGCTACCCCCCACTGCCCCCCGTTCTGCCCAATTGGCAGCCCTGGACTATCCCGCTCCTCTTTCCCGGCAGCCAGAGTTGTACCATCGGGATGGTGTTACGTCTGTGGAGTGATACGAAGATCCACCTGGATGGAGATGGGTAAGAAACGGGAGGATCTGGAGGGCTGGCAGAAGATGGCAAACTTCTGGCGGGGAGAGACTCTTATGAACAGTTCCTGGAGGGGGACGGGGCCCAGAATTTTGTTAACTGCTCAGACGCCCTCTGTTTGTGGTTCCACCTAAGATTGTTGCCTACTTTGAAAGGGCCGCGGTGTGTGTACGTGTGAAGAGCCACACCCTGGCCTTTGTGCGCTGCATCGAGTTTTGTCTGTCTTTGATAGCGGCTTCAGTGTCAGCACGGCGGGCAAGACGCACATCTTCAAGCCCGTCTCGGTGCAAGCCATGTGGTGAGCGGCCTCCCCCTTTCTTCCTCCCCTCCTCCTGCCTCCCCAAAGCTTGAAACCAGGTGGTCCATGGCCGGCCAGCCTCAGCAGCTCTTTGGCCTTGCAATGGCTGGGAGGGCTCCACCACCTGCCGATTCAGCCACCGTCCTCCTTCCTGCCTGCTTGGCCGGGCCTTCTCCTGCTCAGAGGGTGCCGGGGCTGAGCACTGTCTCTTTGGGTCTCCCCACTTGCAGGTCTGCCTTGCAGATCCTCCACAAGGCTTGCGAGATGGCTCGGAGGCACAACTACTTCCCGGGGGGAATGGCGCTTGTCTGGGCCACTTACTACGAGAGCTGCATCGCCTCCGAGCAGAGTTGCCTCAACGAGTGGAACGCCATGCAGGACCTGGAGTCCCCACGCCCTGACTCGCCTGCCCTCTACATGGACAAGTGGGTCCCTCCTTGCTTTGCCGTGGCCTTCTGGGCAGCGATGATGAAGGGTTATCCCCTCTGGCCCCTTTGGGAAAGTGATGTCCTTCCTCTCCTCGCTCCAAAGTGGAAGGAGGAGAAACAAAGAAAGGGCACCGGGTGGGATTTGAGGAACGTCCCTCTGGGGCTTCTAGGAAGCCTTGGGGTGGAGTCTCCCATAGCATCCTGAGCTTCACCAGCTCGCTTCTTCAAACAAGGGCGGAGATGTTCAGGCAGACACAGACAATTTGGGGTTGGGCATTAAAGGTCAAGGCACATCTGTAGCTGCAAGCCTCTTTCTTGAAGACCCTTCCCCAGTCTTTATTTGGAGCGTAGGATATGCATGTGTGGGCAGAGGTTATATTGTGTTGGAGAGAACCAGGTGCTTGCAGAGGCTTGGTTGTGGGTCTCTGGCCATCCTTGCTCAGTTCTTCAGAAGTCCCCTTCCTTGACTCTCACTCACTTGTGGTTAAACAGCTGTTGGGATGCTGCTCTGTGGAATCCCAACTGTTTCTGGTCTTATTCCTTCAGCAAGAAGGTGACACAAAGGCTCACCAGTTGTCCTTGCTCATTGTTTTTTGGGGAAATTCTGGGAATGCTTTGTTGGAAGGTTTTTGCAGCCCACCAGAACTCTGGCCTTCCTCCCTTCCAGGCCAACCGAGCGGGAGAGGGCAGAACGGTTGATCAAGGCCCAACTCAGGAGCATCATGATGAGCAAAGATCTGGAGAACGTGACTTCCAAAGAAGTAAGCCCGAGAGCTGGGGGCTTCCTTCACCACAGCTGGTCTCCCTCAAGCATGTCTTCCGAGTTAAGCTCTCTCGCTCTCTCGGCAGATCCGGAACGAGCTGGAGAAGCAGATGAGCTGCAATTTGAAAGAATTCAAGGAATTCATCGACAATGAGATGCTGCTCATCCTGGGCCAGATGGACAAGCCCTCCCTCATCTTTGATCACCTCTACCTGGTGAGCATCCACATGTGGGAGATCTCTCGTGGGAGCCCTCCCCTCCCCCCCCAGCACCATCGCTTAACTCGGCTGTGATTCTTCCAGGGGTCTGAATGGAACGCCTCAAACCTGGAGGAGCTTCGGGGCTCAGGGTGAGTCCTATTCCTTGCTCTGTCCGGTTTTTAAGATGGGCAGAAATTTACGCGTTCAGCTGCAAGCTGCAACCTAAGGTTGGGCTGAGTGGTATTGATGGATGGATGGCCCTTTCTTTCTCACGGAGATGCCACCGTCTCTCCCCTTCCCCTGCTGCTTCATCTGCTTCCGTCCTTCCAGCGTGGACTACATTTTGAACGTCACCAGGGAGATCGACAACTTCTTCCCGGGGTTGTTTGCGTACCACAATATCCGCGTCTATGACGAAGAAACGACCGATCTTCTCGCCCACTGGAATGAGGCTTACCATTTCATCAGCAAAGCCAAGTGAGTTTCGAGACGGAAGCTCCACTTCTGTAAGCTGGGACATCTGGGCAAGATACACCAGGGAAATCTTCCCCCAAAGGCTGGGTGGTGCCTCTGGGACTGGCTTGCTTCCAAGAAGGGGCAGCCCAAGGGGTTCTTTGCATTTTAACCCAGGAGTGTCCATCCTTGGCATCTTTAAGGGCTTGTAGGCTTCAGCTCCCATAATTCCCCAGCTAGAGCCGAGGTTGGACGCCCTGATGATCCTCGCCATCCCTTTCAGCTGTCCCTGCTAGTAGAGCCATTTGCAGCGTTGCAGTAGATTAAATGCAACGTATCTAGAAGGCTTCACCAAAGCCTCTCATGCAGCCTCTGCACAGGGGAGGTGAGACCTAAATGGGGCTTGAGGGCCCCCATCCCTGCTCCCGACTCCTCCTGATTCCTCTTCTCTTCCAGGAAGAACCACTCCAAGTGTCTGGTCCATTGCAAGATGGGTGTGAGCCGCTCCGCGTCCACGGTCATTGCTTACGCCATGAAGGAGTTTGGATGGTCCTTGGAGAAAGCCTACAATTACGTCAAGCAGAAGCGCAGCATCGCTCGGCCCAACGCCGGGTTCATGAGGCAGCTGCTGGAGTATCAGGGTATCCTGGATGCCAGGTAGGTGAAGTGGATCTCCCTGGGGGAAGGGGAGGAGGGCAGGGGAAGGGTTGGTCCACGCTGCCCCTTAGCCTCCAGCCTTTGAAGTTGGGTTCCTGGGCTCAGAAATGAACTTTGAGAGAAGGATGTCTTTTTCCTCCCTCAGCTGCTGTTCCTACTGTGGACTTAGCGGCTTCGTATCCCCCCATTGCCTCGTCTGAAGTTCTTCCTCCTGTCCCCCAAGGCCATTCCCACAGACCTTCCATCCAGTGATTCATTCCTGCGTGCTTTTGCCCCCCTGACCCTTGCAGCCGCTGATCTGGCCATCTGAATAGCCAAGAAGGCCTCTGAGTCCCAAAGGCAACTTGACTTTCTTGGGTTTCTTTATCCTTGGAAAACCGAAAAACCTTCTTGGATGAGAAGCAAAACAGTTTCAAAGGAAGTCCAGTTGCCTTTGGGACAACCCTGACCCGGAGGATGGAGACTCTCCCTAGGCACAGAACCTCTGAGCTCACCTGGGCACCCCCCTCTGTTTTCCCCCCTCTAGCAAACAGCGCCACAACAAGCTCTGGAAACAGCAGGCGGGAGGCGGCTTCCCCCCCGGTTCGGAAAGCTCCGTGGGGCCCAGTGACTTCCTGCTTGGCGGCCTGGAGGACGTGGACTTGGGGCCTCCCAGCCCACCGATCTGCACAGACCGCCGAACGCCCCTCGAGTTGGTGGGCCTCCACTACTGCTTGCGCCGCCTCTCCGACTCCCTGCCGGCCCCCCAGGAGCTGTGTCTGCAGGTGGAGGCCCTGGAGGCCGACTCCAGCCTCGAGGAAGCCCTGCTGGGCCAGCTGCAGGCAGGAGAGCCGGAAGTCCAGGGGAAAGCTGAGCCCTCCAGCGCCACAGAGCCCGAGAGCCGCCCGAAGCCCGAGGCCAGCCGGCCGACGGAGGAAATGGTTCCTCGACTGCCGGTCTCCGAGGAGGAGAAGCCCCTTGAACGATGGAAGCGGCGGTCGCTGGACGGGGAGGGCAGGCACAACTGCGAGAACCTGAATAATAACAACAGTAAGAGGAGCTGCCCGGATGACTTTGAAGTAAGGGTAGGACTGAGCTTGGCCGGGTCTGCTTGGGGGGGGGGGGGCTACTTGGGGCCCCGGGGTCTGGTCCCCCTCTTGACACCAAGGCTTAAACTTTGAGCTCCTCCTTGTCCAGAGCGCCCCCTCCCCCAGCTGGCCGGGTCTCCTCCGGGGCCCTTTTCCTTCTCCTTCTCTCCAAGGGCTGGGTGGAGAAAGGCTTCCACTTTCCGCCTTTTTTCTCCTTTCCAGCATGACGCCCTCTTTGGGATCCTCAGCAAAGTCAAGCCCCCCTACAAATCCTGCACGGACTGTATGTATCCCTTGGGTGGATCCCCTCCCGAAGCCTCCCCAGAGCTCCTGCCAGCGGAGGCCCCTTGCCCCCGTGCCACCGTCTGCACCCAGCCCTCCTTCCCAACCTTTCTGGAGCAGGCCTTCTGCCATGCGCCTCTGAAGGAGCCCCTGGGGGGACCGAAAGCCAACAGTTCCCTCCCGATGGTTGTGGGGAACGAGGTCCAGGACATCAGTCCCGATCGGCCAACGTCAGGCTGGCCCTGTGGCCCTTCTGAAAAGCCCAGGGAGGCCCCCAAGACCCCCGGAGGTGCCTCGCTCGGCTCAAGACATTCTCTCTGTGAGAGAAGCCCCGTCTTCAACCACGGGCCAAAGCAGGATTCTTTTCCAAGAAAAGATGCTCGGCAAACAAAGGACCTGAAGTACTTGCTCTTCAGCAAAGACCTGGAGAAGCCAACCACCAACAGCTACCTGATGCAGCACCAGGAGTCTCTTCTTCAGCTCCAGAAAGCTGGTTTGGTCCGCAAGCACACGAAGGAACTGGAGCGCCTCAAGGACCTGCCATCCGACCCAGCCGGGCAGGGCAAGGAGGGTCTTGGAGGCCCAGCTGATGTTGCCACTATCTTGGAAGAGGAGCCCCAGGAGATGGTGGGGGTGGTTGAGGGTCAGCTGCAGCCCTCCTCTCAAGAGATCTCAGAGAAGCTCCCGAAGGCCCTTCTTGCTGCCGGGGCCTCCCAGAAGACCTCCACACCCGTCCCCTCTAAGGTGGACCACATGAGCACCTTCACAAAGGATTTCCTGAAGACCATCTCCTACACCCCGTCCTCTTCCAGGAGCTCCAACCTAACGCGGAGCTCCAGCAGCGACAGCATCCACAGCATCCATGGGAAGCCCGGGCTGGTGAAACAGCGGACGCAGGAGATCGAAACACGGCTGCGGCTGGCCGGCCTGACCGTCTCCTCTCCGCTGAAGCGCTCCAACTCTCTCGCCAAGCTGGGCAGCCTCGACCTGGCCTCCGAGGACCTGACGGGCGAGGTGGACCTGTCACTCTCGACCCACCCCAGGGAGGCCACGCCAAGCGAGTCTCCAGCCCTTGGCCACCTCCTCTCCTGGAAGAACACGGAAGACAGACTCCAGCCCTCGGCCAAACTGACCCTGGGGACGCTGAAGCACACACCCCAGATGGGAAAGAGCTGACACCTTTGTGGTGGTGGTGTTTTTTTAATGGTTACTTTTAGTTTTGTCTGTATGAAATGCAATTTTATCTTGTTCGGAAAAGAAGAGAGTTACCTTCCACTTCTCAGGTGGCCCTTCAAGCACAGCAGCACAGCAGCAACAGAGGATGGGCATCTGAGAAGGGGACCGGGCCAAGGAGAAGGCGCAGGGCCCTTGTGCGCCTCTGACGGCCCCCTGACTTTTATTGGGCAGTGCCATCCCTTCCTTACATGCCAAAAAATTCTAAGAGAACCCAGATTTGCTTTGAAGGTCAAGCCAAGTGTTGTTATTCTTCCTCTTCTAAGAGTCCCTCGTGCAAGGATCCAAAGGGGACACCAATGCTACCTCCGATTTTCAGATCTACATAGATAGATAGACACCTCTGTATGTGGATATTTGGTTATTCGGGTTTTTTCCCGCGTAGGATTTGAAGTTTCTTAGCCAAGAAACTTCAAATCCTACACGGGAAAAAACCCGAATAACCAAATATCCACATACAAATACCCGCAAAAACCTCAGAAAACAAACACCTCTGTATGTATGTACTTTAAGGTTTTTCAAACCCTTTCCCTGAAACAGAATTTTTTCTAAGGAAAAAATAGTACCCCAGTCAATGGGATTATCGCCCTGGCCTCGTGGCTCACTCAACACACCTGAAATGGCAGAATATTTCGAGCAGAAAGAATTTTTGCTAGCCATCGCTGGACTGACTCTACCGGCCAGGGTCCCCGTCTGAACTGACGTTGCTGGCAAGGCTGTGGTTTTCCCTCCAAACTTGATAGTTTTGTTTGGGGGTGCTGGGTGAGACACCCCCCCCCCCCCAGTTCTCCCTCCCTTCTGCTGTACCTGTTACATGTAGGAGATGTTTACTGATTCTCCTGATCCTGTTAAAAATGTACATTTCATTGTCGTGTTACCTGGTGAGGTAGGACTGGTAATGTATGTTTCCTGGGGCATTAAACACTTTTGTTGATGAATCAGAATATGGCATATTTATTACTACCTTTAAACCAAAATAACATAGTTCGAACCTCAGATGAAGAAGGTCTGTTTTCCTGAATGCCCATTGTAAGAAGAAACGGTCCAGAAATGGCATCCTTTAATGTCAGAGACATTTAAATGTAATGCTACGATAAATAATTTTGTTATCCTTGAGTTCTGAGACATGACTGATGTCTCAGTGAACCTGAACTTTCAGGTTCAATTTCTCTCCCAGGTAATTTCTTTTGAAGAATTGATTGCATGGGGCAAAACATCCCCTAACATTTCATTCCCCATTTTTTTTAAACTGCTGGAAGATTTAATGAACAGTGACATCCTGTGTACTTTATCTCTGCTCCATGTTATCCTTCAAAAACAATAACCCAAAGAGAGGTGTTTAAGCCACAAGGAAATATTGAATGCCTACCACCTTGCTAGCTCAGGAATCAGATGCTCCCTCCCTGAAGTTGGAGAAGTTTGATGCATAAAACGGTAGTGTGTGTGTTTTTCCACCTATTGGTGAATTTTTTAACGAAGAAGAGTGCCTTGCCTACAGTTCACAAACATTGTATATCTGTGTGAAAGACTGATTCTGCTTGACTTCTGGTGTTTGTGGTTTGCTGTCAATACAACTCTGTGTCTAGTAACGTTTTTGACACATATTTTGGACTACTACGCCCATCAACCCATGTTGGCTGGGGGATTCTGGTAGTTGAAGTCCACGTGTTTTAAAGTTGCCAAGGTTGAGAATTATTGCCGTTTATCCAAAGGCAACCTAACCAGAGACCAGGGTAGCTCAAGACATACGGTATAAAGGGCAGCCGATTATGCTCAACTTTAGCCATGGAGAAGCTGTCAGAAAAGATTTTGGGGTGTTATTACTTTGACTTTGACTTTTATTAAATTTATATACTGCCCTCTCTCCCGAGGGACTCGGGGCGGTTCACAGCAATTAAAAAACATACAAAAATAACAAGTTAAAAACCAATTAAAATAATTATATAAGCTGACAATTAAAATTAATTTAAAATTTAAAAATCCACAATTAAATACATTCAATTTAAAATATAAAATTCCCAAATTTAAAATTTAACCCTGAGAGGTGTCAGGCCAAGCAGATTCTTTTGGCACATTACACAATAGTTGGATTAACTGCGCAGCCTCAACTTCTTGTCTCTTGTTTGTAAAAAGACACTAAAAAAAACCCAGAAAATGAAAGCTAAGATTCCACAGGGCTGTAGGAAAGAGACTTTGCTGGAGTCTCTTGACGCTGATTTGACAGGTAGGACCGAGTGCTAAAGCCAATTATAGCCAAGGGCTACTTTGAACTGATTTAAAAGGAAGGACAAAATAATTGTGATTGAATGTTAGTCCAGTATTGATTCTACTCTGAGACTGGCCAAGGTGAACATGAATTGCATTTAAAGGGGATTGACACAACCATCCATAAAACAGCCACCTCCTTGGTGACTTTGGTAGAACTTGTCGGGTGCATGTTGGACACATCACAGGTTTACCCTGAATTGTGTGTAGCCAGAAAAAGCAACTAGCACTCTTTGTATCTAAAAATCACAGTAGCTTTTTTAAAAATCCAATAGATATGACTTTAGAGATGAGTCGTCTTTTTTCCCCCGTTTCCAGGATGGAGGAAGATATCTCCAGAAATCTCACCAAATTTTGCCTTTAAAGGCCACCAGTCGGTGTTTGTTCTCTCTTTTCCGATGAGTTTTTCAGATTGCTTGGAATTGTTCTTGTGAGGGAGGGAAAGAAACGGCTGGTGTTTATCTTAGAGGAATCACATTGTCCGAGCCAAAATTTGCCTTGTGCTCCATCCTAGCAACAAAGAGAATTCTGGGAGTTGAAGTCCACAACTCTTAAAAAGTTGCCAAGTTTGGAGCCCCCTCCCCTGCTCCATGTCATGGCAGCCAGCAGGGTCACCCTGAGACCCTGTAGAAGAATCAACAGCCAAAGACCTTTGGAAGTCTAGAAGGGCCACAACCTTTTTCCCACCGTGAAAGATGCTTCGTAGAAAGACTCTGGTTTCTGTGCCTTTGAGAAATTGCACCTCTAACTCCCTCCATCGGTCTGCAAATGAATCCGTAGCCCTTAGCAGGAGTCTGAGCAATATGTCTCTTCCAGCCCTTCCTCTTGTAAAGGAGAGAACAAAAATTTTCATTTCTTTTTGAAAGCCAAGGGTCCTTGGCCGCTTCTCCAAAGTAGCCTAGACAGAAGGTAGCCGAGCTGCTGCATCTTCGGCTTATTTTTTTGCTCCTCTTGTTGACGAAGAAAGACACTTCCCCATTAGCTGTTAGGAGAACACGTCGCACGACTAGGGCGGCCTCATGTTCCAGCTTTTGGCCAGCTGTGTGTCTTTTTTGTGGAAGGCAAGGACGTCAGATGCTTATATCCTGTTATGAAGGTTGCTATAGCAAAGCCAGACAACAATCAGCAATTAAAGGAAGTCCCACCATTGGCTGATCGGTAAGGGAAGAATTTTCCCTCTGGGAGAAGTTCCTAGGGTAGGGTTCCTGCTGATGGGATGAGCTGGGGAATTCATCTGGAGCTCTCCCCCCCCCCCCAAAAAAAAAAGTCTTGCGGCTCCAGAAAACACACACACTCCGGGTCCCATGGCCTTTTCTGTGAACTGTATCTGGCGCCTGTGGGACGAGATTTAGCCTCCAGAGATGGACTGAGATGTTCTCCATCCACCAGATCAACCTCTCTGCTATTGAGGAAGGTTTCAGGATGAGGATCCAGGCTAAACCGCCCAGCAGAAGGAGATGGGGATTGAGAGAGAAACAGCTGGATTTTTTCTCCTTTTTTTGCTTTGCTTAAAATCTCTCCTCCGTGCTTTGGCAAGGTCTAAATGCTGCCCTTGTCTCTTTGGGAGGGGTTGCTGGATGCTGACTCAGACCCAGGGCAGCCCTGCCACCTTTACTGGCCAGTCCTGCTTGTTACCATAAAAGCAGAACAGGGCAGCTGGCACAGATGGGCATGGCCGAGGCTGAAGATGGACTTTCTGCCCCAACGGCCAGGTCCCTCCTCATCTCTCCAGAGGCTGGTGTGAGACCTTGGCACAGCTGACTGGGATGCCTAGCAGAGTCTCCCAAGGGTGTCAAGGGCCTCACACCTAACAAGCCATAAAAGGCAAAGAGCGAAGGCAGTCTCTTCATCCGTCTGGCTAGCCTGCTGTCAGATGGGAGCCGGACACTGATGGTTGCTCCCTATTTAAATGAAACTGCCCAGCCTTTCTCCAAACCTCTGGCTGCAGATAAACCCAGATCCTTATTTAAAATGGTCTTCAGGCGAGAGAGATTTGTAGGAGTTTATTTATTATTAGCAGAGACCGCCCAATCCCAAAACGAGTGCAGTGCCTGAAAGAGATTGATGGAGATTCGCAAGGCTGCTCTGTTTACTTCCAGAATGCCTGGCGTGTCACAGCCATCCTTTCAACAATTACATATCCCAGCACTGTAGAATCCACATCCCCTCCGCTTGCTGGCCAAAGCCTCTTCTGTTTTCCCCTTAAGCAAGTCGGGAACCAGGGCGAACGTCACGGGGGAGACGGGACAGGGCAGAGAAAGCTTCCTGGCGAAGGTGTGCCAATCTGCGCTTGATCTCTCGTGCCCTTCCTGGAGAAGGGGATGAGCAGAGCCTCTCTTGACCATAAATGAATGCAAAAGAAGACCGTGAAGCGTCACTGCTGGGGCCCAAAAAGGCAGGTTGCTGGGAGTTACCAGAAAAAGCTGCTTCTTCCACCCTTTTTCTTCAGAAAGAGAAAACGGCAGAGACCTTTTCAATCCGCAGCTCGTCCTTCCGGCACAGAGGCTCGGCAGCCGAGACGTCGGAGGTGGCTGCTTCTGTTCAGGTGGGGAAAATCTCTCGTACCCTTCCTTTTAAAAGTTATTTCTTGTCCCACTATTGGATGCAATGGTTTTGGTCAGGCTAATCGTTCTTCTCTAGGCATAACAGGCTTTTTAAAAATTTGCATGCCTTCCCCTTAGGCTTCTTATAAAATGCAAAGTTGATGGACTGGCAACGGGGTGCAGATCTTGTCTGGGTTTCCTCTGCACAGGAATTTGGCCTTGGGGGGGTTCCAGCCCCTGCCGAGTATGGAAGCTGCAGAACGGCCCCGCTTGCCAGAGAGCAGCAGCAGGACACAAAGCAAGCAGCCCCCACACCTCCGGAAGACCTCCAAGATGTCCCACGATGCTTGGGCTTCGATGGCGGAGCAGGTGGCTGGGGACAGCCGCTGGGTGAGGGGCACAACAGGCAGCATTCAGGTGTCCACGAGAGAAATACAATTGAACCGAAGCCCGGAGGAGGGAGGAACAGGTATGCAGATGTGCGGAAAGAGCCCAGAGGGACCGGGCGCGATGCAGGTGTTTCCAAAGCAATGCTTGGAAGAAGGCAGGAAGGTGAATGCTCTTCTGTACAGGCTGGAAGAAGCCAAACTCAGCATCGTCACCAGCCAGGGAGAGTTCCAGTCCTCTGACTCTCTGGCAGCCTCAGAAAGGAAAAGGGAAATGACAGACCGCAGCTGGCCCTCGGTTCAAATATATAACTTTGGCCGCCAGCAAAGCTGGGAGGGAGAAGCTGTAGGTGGGAGCAGAGAGATGACCGATGCTCGCCAGGGGCCCCTGAGGAGGCAGATATCCCGGTCGGATTCGGAAAGCAGTGGTATGGAAAGCAGGCAAGTCAACAGGCTCATGTTGAATTCCCCTGGAGAGGAAAGCAAGGCTGGGATCCTGAATTGGCTGGATTTTTCTGCAGGGAAGGAGAATGGAGAGATGGAGAATACACCAGTGCGAAGGAGCCAAGATGTGGAAGAACAAACCTCCGGCGACCCAGAAAAGGTCATGGAAGAAATGATGGATGGCCTCCCTTGGCCTGCCAAAGCTCCCAATGGCTGTCACGTAGGTGACGGAGAGAAGCCAGAGAACATCAAGGTGGACAAGGGCCTTGAGATAAAGAGGTCCACTCTTCTCAGTCTCGATTTGGTTTCTCCCCAGACTAGGAAACCCTCCAAGCAGACCTACAGCCCCTCCCTTGCGGTCAAGGAAGATGAAGGGCTCTGTGGCCAACTGGGATTTGATTCCTGGAGCCCGGTGGAGAGCCCCGAAACTGAAGCCCGATCTATGGAGGCCTCCAAGTCTTCTTCTCCAAGCACGGTTATGATGCTGCCGTGTCCTTCTCGCGCTTCCAGCGAAAGCTGCCAAGCTTCTGGAGAAACAGCCCGGAGAGATGAGCCTATTTTGCCTCCACAGCAAAGGAAGAGAACGACTCAACAGGAGGAGGAAAAGTCACCGACAGTCGCTGATGTGAAGAAGACGTTTGAAAAGCAGAAGCCGGCAGCTGAGAAGGTGGCATCACCTGCTAGAAAAGGTGAGATCAGAGCCTAAAATAAAGGTGGCATTTTAGGGACGGAGCCTTTGTTGGCTGCCCAGGAGGATGCTAACCAGGTAAAATTGTGTGTTATGTTAGATCCTCAAATACCAACTAAAAGTGATTTGGGTTTTCACTGTATGCTTCTTCAGACAGTCTCTTTCCTGGTGTGCAGAGAGGACCATGGAATAAATAATAACTACGCTGCGGTCAGCAGCAGTCTTCTGGACTTGTTGCAGGACCTGTTGCAAAACCACAATTTGAGGGTAGTCAATCGTGTGCTGGGTTTAGAGAAGGGAGATCTGAAGTCCAGATAGCGCCGGTTGGTACATGAAAAATCTGTAGTCATATTATTCAGAAGTGATTTTTCCTGGAACTCTCTTTTCCGTTAGAACAGATGCTCCTGCAGCTTTCTTTCTCCTTTCTCTAATTCTGCAGCAGCCCCTTTCTGGTCAAAAGTGACCCCTGAGGAAAAAGACGCCTGTGCTTCCCAATCCATTGTCTTTGGATACAGAAAATGATGTTGTATTTCTCAAGGCAGCATCAAAGCCTCCTGAAGCCTTCTGGCAGATGGATAGGCAATCAAGCTCACTTTTAAAAGGAACAAGTTTGGGGTTTTTTTTTTTTTTTTGAGGGGAGATCACACTTTCTCTGAAAAGGAGCCCAAATGATACTTGGCCTTTTAAAGATTCTAAATCAGAAAGAAAACCGGGACGATCTGCCGGCCAGTTGCAGTCCTGGCAGGAGGGACGTCTTGGAAGTCCATTGCCCTGGGAGTCTGGGGGTGTCTGCACATTCCCCAGTGGCCTGCATTGATTATGCAACGGGCAGGGTTTGCTGAGCCAGTCCTCCTCCTGGACGGGCTCTCTTCCAGATTTGCAGGAATGCAAAGCCCATCATCCGCTGCCAGGGCAGCCCACGGCTGGGGATGATAGGGGTGGCAGTAGGAAGACTAGGTGGTCCCTCCAGGTGATTTTGAGCCCCGGCCCCTTTTAAGGCGGCTGGGGAATCGCGCGGAGCTCCAATCCGGCTCCTGCGCCCATCCGCACGTGAGAACCGCCGCTGCGTGTCATCCACAAACAGCAGGTGCCTTGCCGGCCGAGGAGCGTCTCTGCGCCTGCGCGACAGGGAAAGAGGCGCGTGAGAGAGAATCCATCGCCCGCGCGGCAGCCAATCGGCCCGCTCGGGAGGGAGGACCCCACCCGTTTCGCAGTCCGGATTGGGCGGCCCGAGAGGCGCGCCGGGCGCCGATTGGCCTTTTGCGCCTTCAGCCCCGAGGGCGCGGTCGGCAGTCGGCGGAGGGCGGGGCGTGGGTGGGGCTTCTGTGTGCCGGCCCCGCCCCCCGCCCCCTGGCGGCCGGTCCTGGCGCGTGCCGGGCAGTCAGTGCGAGGCGGCGGCGGCGGCGGCTGAGCGGCTCTGCGCGCCGGGAGGAGGAGGCGGCGGCGACGGAGGCTCTTCTGGGCGGCGGAGGCTGCTGGGCGGCAGCGGAGGGCCAGGTGAGGGGGCGCCGGCCGGCTCTTGGGCCGCCCGCACTACAAATCCCATCGTGCGCAGCTGGGCTGGGGCTCTCGGGACGGGCGAGACTACCTCTCCCATGGTCCTTCGCCGGCCTGGGTCCACCTGCCACCTCGGCCACAGGGGAGGGTGGGGACGGGTCGTCCCAGCCCCCCCACTGGGCTCTGGACTACAAATCCCATCCGCCTGCCCGGCCCCGACGGCCCTTCCTCCGCAGCCCCGGTCCGCCTGGCGCGGGCTGCCCTGGGGGGGGGGGGGTTGGGGGGGTTGGGGTCTGCAGGGCGCCCCGCTGGCTGCCCAGGCCGATGGGTGCTGTAGTCCAGCCGCCTGGGGGCTCCGGAGGTGTGAAGGCCTCGCTGCCAGGGGAGCGGTGGGGCCGGGGGCGCCGGAGGAAGGGCCGCCTGGCAGCGAGACGCTCCGGCCGAAGGTCGCCGCCGCCGCCGCCGGGCGAGGAAAGGGCTGGGGCGCCTCCGCCAAGCCAGCGGGTTTCCTCGGCGGTGCAAAGAGGGTTTGGGGGGGAGGGGGCAGCCGGGAGGGCAGCGAAGGTGACCCCGCACGGGAACAATTGCGGGCAGGATCCGGCGGGGTTGCGGTGGGTGGGTGGGGGGTGGGTGGGCGGCGTTTGGAATAAGACGATGCCCTGTGCCAATGGAAGGAGCCGCGGCCGATGATGAGGATGATGGCAGGCGGAGGGGGGAGGTGGAAGCGCCGAGCGGTGCCCACCCAGCCGGGCAGGTGGAAGAAGAGGAAGAAGGGGCCCCGGGAGGAGGAGGAGGAGGAGGAGGAAGAGGAACTTGGCGCGGCCCTCCGGGTGCAGCTCGGGGAAAGGAGGCAAGGGGAGTTGTGCCAGGTTAAGGGCAGCATGCATGCATGCAGGGGTTGGGTGCAGATTGGGGAGGAGGAGGAGGAGGGCGGCCCTGGGTGCGGGCAATGGGCACTCCCTGGTGAGACTGTGCCCGGCCAGGGGGCTCCCCTCTGATCAGGGCTTTCAAAGGCACGGAGGGCAGGAAGCCAGAGCAGAGGTGGCATCTTTGCTGGCGAGGCAACGTGCTTCCTCCATGGAGCTTTGGGGCCTTAAGAGCCTTGCCGTGGAGCTGCACGGTTGCCGCCTGCCCTCTGCACACGTTTGTGCGTGGGGTGAGGTTGGGGCTGAATGCAGCTGCTTCCTTTTCCCACTGGGTGGAAAGAAGAGGTGCCTTGGGCTGTGGAAAGGAAGGAGGTTCGCCTTCCGAACTGGAAGCCGGGTTTGTGATGCCACCGCCTCCGCCACTCGCCCGCCCGCCCGCCTTTGCTGGCTTGGGGGAAGCGGCTTTCTCCTCCTTTGCTTCAGCAGGCCTTCCGCCTTGCAACCCTTGGCTTGGCTGCTTCTCCCCTGTGGGATGCCATGCGAGTCTTTTGTTCTTCAAGGCTGGCTGCTGCCTCCGTCCGAGGGGAGGCATTACTCAGCCCTCCGTGCTGCATGTGTCACTGGCTCTCTCCCCAGAGGGATCCTTCCTTGTCATGGGGGGGGGGGGGGAGAAGGGATGAGTAAGGCTCTTCTCCTAGTTGTTCGCTACTGTGGTCCTACCCCTACGGTCACGGTTGTGAGGCAAGGCACACGTGCGTTTTATTCCTTACCAACTTCCCTTTGGCTTCCCAGCTCACTGGCTGTTCTCTTCCTGGTACAAAAATGCAATTTATAGGGTTCTGGGAACAGGGCCTATACAGCTGCTTTATGTGGAGTTTTGAAACTATTTTGAAACAATTGGACATTTCCTTGTGGAACGCACAACATTGTGGCAACCTTTGAGAAAAGGAACTGTTTAAAAGTTGATTAGCTAGAGGGTGGTTGGTTCAGTTGGTTGTTGTCAGAATTCTCGGTCTATAAATCTGAGCTGCAGGAACGTGTTAGCCCGCTTGTGTGTTTGGTACGAATGTTCCTTCTCTCACTCTCACAAATGCTGTCATTAGCCCATGGGTTGGTTGTCTTTGGCTCCTGCACGACATATTTTCTTGGGGAAGAATTCCCCTTGGCAACTGGCTGCGGGGCCGATGCCAGGGTCCACCCTATGGAATATGGCCCTCTCCGTGCCAGATGATGCAAGGACGGCACGCAGACCCTTTGGACGTTCCTTCAGCTGGCTTGACCTGCTCTGGGTTGTCTGTTTGGCCGAAGCTCCTGGCCTCTGTTTGTGAGAACCCCGAATCTTCTGACCCTGGTTGACACTTTGTCTAGCTGGAGCACGAAGGGAGCGAGAGATTGAGCTAAGAAGATGTTGGCTCTGCACAACACGGGATACGCAAAACTATGTTAACTATGAACCCCCAACACTTTGTTTCTGTGCAAAACTATGCCAGAGTTTTATTCCACTAAGCTCCCAATTTGCACCCTGGTCGACTGTTCAGATCCGGAGGTCCAGTTTTGACCAATTTTCCAACTGAATTCCAAGATGCATCGTGGAGCAATTTGTGCAAAAGTCCAAGAATGTTTTGAGCACAGGAATTAATTACGGCTCCCAGAACAGAAGGAAAGTCTGTCCTCCTTGCCTGCAGAACTGCCTGGCTGCTGCTGCTGCTGGTGCCACGTTTTCTTTATTTCGGCTGTGTAATTTAGGGTTGGTATGTGCCTCTGCTGTGCGTCTTTTATTTGCTGCTGTCGCTTGAGTGCTGCTTGTTCCAGTCAAAAGCCTGTGTGTAAATTGAATCAATCCACCAACAGCCAGGGATCTCTCTGCTGCTGAAATCACCGAGAAAGCCAGCAGTGGATCCCAGTTGATCTTCTGGGCTCTGAAGCAACTTGAGATCAGTCCAAGGCCCCTGGAAAGCGGCAAGGAAAGGATCTGGCAGGAATCTGGTGTCAACAGTGCAGAACCTGCATCGCGTGATAAAAGAGCAACAACCAAGGAGCTCGCTTGACAGAAAAGTGGTTTCTTTTTTTTCTTTTTTCTTTTATTTGTTCAGAAAAACAGAGGTTGCTGCAACTTGCTGACAGGGCTGTGCTACCGGCCAGGGCCCTGCTTGCTAAAGGTTGTATTTACAGAGATAAAAGATCAAGGCGGCAACGGCCTCGACACACAGGCACGCACACACACAGGAGTGGAGAGCTGCCTGATGTCTCAGCAGTCACGATTTGTGGGTGCTGCTGAGCCTTTTCGGAGATCCTCTCGGGTTGCTCCAGGGCGACCTTCCTACTTCTGGCATCTGTTAAATCTGGGAAAGGTTCCAAGCGTGCGAAGCAGAGGGCAGAAGCCGCCGCCACAACGAGAGGCACGGCCGGCAAAGCTAATATCGCATCATCATGAAGCAGGCCGGAAGGGAAGGAATGTCAAATGAGGCTTAATAATTTCAAATTTATTGCAGGCGTGCTAAAGTTGAACATATTCATAATAAATCCATTAAATGGCTCATTGGTGCAAGGCACGTCTTTAGGTAGTTTGGGGCTTTGTGTTTAATATGCTTGGAGTGGTCTCACACCCCTGTTGACTTGAGAAAGGAATCCCACTCGGCTTTTGGTTTGCTTGGAAAGTCCAGCTGTGCACCGTTGTTTAAAATTTGGATTGTCTCGCTGAGAATATGTACGGCTGGTTCGTCTTCTTTGGGTCATTTCCTCTCTGTGACCAGTGGGAAACCAGATTGCATGTCACACCGTCTCCACCTGATTCTCCTGGGAAGTGTAGTTTCTCTGAAGGCTCGAGAATTAGACCTGGCTCGAGATTCGGGGCGTTGGGGGGGGAGTCTTCTGTTTAGGAAGCCCCAGCCATACAAGTCCTCTGAGGACAATGACAGTCCAGGACATCTGATTTGTGGAACCCTCCTGGATGGGCGCCTTTATTTCTCTCCCTCAAAGACCACCAGACTCCAGAGGCTCCTGGTAGTTGGCAAAAACATAAAACAGATGTGCAGATAAGGAGGCCATAAAAGACCAAGCCAACAATGGTTGATGCCAACCCACCCAGGGTGCCATCCACTTTCAGAGACTCAGCGGAAGAGTTCCATCCTGGCAGCTTTTGAAATGAAGACATCTTTAGGATGGGGCCACATCTGTGAACCGCTGTCCCTCGGCTGCCTCTGGCTTGACTTATGCAGCATGGGAGCCTGTGGTGTTGCCATTTGGGAAACGGGCTTAGTCAGACGATTTATACCTAGTAACTCGCTGCAGGTAACTCGGAGCCACTCTAATGACTGGCCAAACAATAGAAAAATCCAGGGACAATAAAAAAACCCCCACTCATATAAACAAAACTCAGCTGAAGTTTATCGAAAACCATGTTTAATAAGTTGGGGTGTCACCAGTGAGAGTAAATGAGCATTTCAGTGCACCGGATCTTAAGGGGCCATTGGGTGGGTGAGTGAGTGGGTGTGGGGCACTCCCCCTGCAGAGAATGGGTCTCATGAATGGGTGGAGAGAAGAAGCATCTGCTCAGGGCAGCCCGTGGCCAGAAAGGGGCTGATAGGCCTTATCTGTCGTAATGCAATTAGTAGTTTTCCCTTTCTTCTTCTGGCTTTAAGATCCTGCTCCATTATGTAGTTTCAAGAGCAGTGAAACTCAAATGCTGCTGGCAGAGCCTAAGCCAATTAGAACGGAGTAATTGGGCGTCCGATGAGCCATCGGATCGAACCTGTTGGCGTTCAGAAGATCCGACAGGTATGAAACCCTGTCCTTCTAGAAACCTCGCCCCATTCAGATGTCACTAACGGTAGCGAAGCAAAAGGTGACTTGGGGTAGTCCGGCTGGGCTTCGGCTTGGGGTTCAAGGAGCTGGATTGCCGGCCACTTTCCCAAGCTTACCTTTCTAGGGGCTTTTCTCTTAATTGGAGAGACCTTGCAGCCCATCTCATGCCCTAAACTGGGATTTGTACCAAGTCAGTGCAGAGAGCAAAGCACCCTGCGGCCTGAACTTCCCCAAATCCAGCAGATGTAAATTTTCTGAGTTTTGAGAGGACCTGAATGAAACACTGCCTCTCCAACTTCTCCCCTGTATCCTCAAAGTGCATCATTTTATATCTTCTTCCGTAAACTTGCCTTAAGTGCTTCTGTAATTAAAGCAGATGACTTGAAGGTGGGGTTTCCCCCTTGACTTCAACTCCCCTTTTGGTGCCCTCCAGACATGCATTAAACCACAATTTCCAGAGTTCCCGGCCAGTGGGATTGTCGGCTCCTTGCGGTGAGGAGGACGAGGAGAAGCTGGGTGGGAAGGCAGATTCTCACCCCGGTGTGTGCAGTTGCCAGAACAGGAGTTACGGTAACTCCTGGCCAGCCCAGCAGAGAAGAGAGAGAGAGAGAGAGAGAGAAAGATTGACAGGCCTGTTCAAGAGAGGAAGCCTGGCTGGTCTGGAAAGGGTTTGCAAAAGCAGATGTGGGCTTGGGAGGGCAACGCTGAGTGGACAGTGAGCTTCTCTTCTGCGAATGAGATGGGCCAGGCGCTCTTCTGCTGGTGCTCAGAGGCATGGTCTTCCACAAAGGACTGGGTGTAGCTCAGGGTTGAAACGAGGGGCCCTTGGTGCTCTCTCAGCTTGGTGGTTTTCTTTCATGACCCCAACTAGGTAACACCATCCATGCATGATCTTTCTCCAGATTTGGGCAGCGGTTCTCTTGCTTGAACCTTGGACTGTGGCCCAGAGATGGCTGGGGCTAGGAAAAACCCCGGCATCCTTCCTTCAAGGAAGACATTACTGTGCTCTTGTTGGAAAGGTTCCTTGTATCAAGAGGTGCCAGCTTTTCCATTCTCGGTGCCAGCATTGGAGATATCTCACTCCTTTCACGGCTTCAGCAGCCCTTTTGCCAACCAGGTGCGCTCTCCCGAAGCATCGGCTAGCATGGCTGTGCTGGATCCGAGGGATTCTGGGAGCTGTAGTCCAGCACCTAGGTGGATGCCTTTCTCTGGCCTTAACTGTGTACCGTTCAGCAGCCGTGGAAGCTGGTGTGGGGAGCAGCATCCGGCTATGAGACATGTTCATTTCTGCACAGCCACCTTGCGCGAAAGTGCCAGAAACCTGTTCCCAAAAGGTCCATTTGGAAATGGGGACGTTGCCTACGATAGTTCTCTGCTAAGAGCTTTTGGGTGCATTTCGGAATAAACTAATATCGGGCCACGGCTGTTAGCCATAACTCTGGCAGAAAGCTTTTACTCGCAGCCTTAGACCAAAGTGAGATCACTTCACAAGATTAACCCTGTTGCTCTGATAGGAAATGATTTGGTTGTAAATTAAAGTGGGGCGTGTACGAAAAAGGCCAATATCGGCACGGAACTTGATTTAAACCGGTTTTATTTCCTGGTGATTAAATCGTAATTTAGACCAGGAATTGACAACCTGGGAGGGGGTGGGGTGTCTCCATAATTCTTGTGAAGGACAGCCCCCAACCTCTCCCCAATCTTGCGTTCACCTGGAGCGATTTCCACAAGCTGAGCGGTTCTTCGCTGAGGACCCCTCTGCTCACTCCTGGTTGCTGGAGGTTGGTGGGACGGCTTCGTGGCACATGCCGTTTGGTGCACGGACGCCATCGGCAGCGTGCGTCACAGGCACATGCCCTTCAGAAAGCCTTCCTGCTACTAGTGCTAATCTTGTGTTTGGGTGCTCACACGGCCATTTACATCCAGCCACGCTGAAAGCCACGCTGCGTTGCTCTGCTTTTTTCACCCAGGAATTGCGAAATAACTTCCCTGTACTTTTCCTAAGCTGTTTGGTTTTGTGCTTGTGGTCTGGCTAGCTGTGGGAAACCAACAAGATCCCCTCGTCTGTTTTCAAGAGCTGAATGTTAGGTTTCCTTTGTCACTGGTCGGTTTCAGACTGACCAAAGCAGACCCTTCTCTTAATGCAGCCGCAGAACGAGCGGTTCCCACGGTGGGGTGTGGACTTCCTGGTCATTGCACACCAGTAAGGAAAGAGCATATCGGCTTTAAGGCCCCCCCCCCCCCCACATAGATGTAGGTGAAGCAGAGCAGGGAAGAGAGGAGGGGGCCAGATCCTGTGCGAAAATGGGAGATAGGCAAGAAACGCAGAGGATTTTTGTAATTTGGAAGTTTTAGAATGGTTGAAACAGAGACATGTTGAGTGCTCTGTTTGTTTTCTCTGAGAATCTGCTCTTCATAATCTCGAGTGTGGTTTGTTGCCTTTGTGGTGTCTTTTTCCGGTCACTTCTATAGCAGGATGTACTTCCTCATGCATAAATTGGCCGAGTCTCCTCCAAGCGAGGGGGGTTGTTTTCGTTTGCTTGCCTCTTTCTTACAAACAGGAGACTGAGTCCCACTGCACATACCGTATGCACCTTGGGATAGGTTGGGGCATTAGTAATTTCTTAAAAATTCACCTTAGATCCCCCTTCCAAGAATATCTGGTAGATTTGCAGCTCCCCATTGGTGGCGGTTGTCCTTCACTTCCAGTCATGGTTGTTGCTGTGACGGCCCAAACTGTGGCCATTTGTACCTCACAAGCCATCTTTCTCCAGCTTGTTCAGAATAACGGTGTGGAGAGGCTAATATTGATTATACCTGGCCGTATTTGAAAGGCCTAGTTTGCTTAGAACAACTAAAAATTGAAGGGTGGGCGGATGTCCCAGAGACCCTACTGGTCATAGCTAAAGCCTTGGTTGAGTTCACCAATGTGGCCGGTCCCCTTGTGATACTGGGGGACATTTACCGAAATGAATTTTGAAGCAGGACAATCATTGGATTCCTTTTTTTGTTTTTTTTTTAAAGTGTGGGGGCATCGCATTCACCATGGTCAGAATTGTGATTGTCTTGACAACACACGTAAGCATTGTAAATCTCCCCCTCCCCTCTTCCCCACAGGAGCTCTGGCCCCCTTAAGCATCCAGCTGGATCAGGGTCCTTGCTCCTGGACGGGGAATTCTAGGGGGTGAAGCCCACAAACTTTCAAGTTGTCAAGGTTGACAAACACTGGCCAGGTCAAATCTCGACCTTCAACTGCACAAGCTCCTAATTTTGGCAATTTTAGATATCAGCAGTGCCCCCCCCCCTGCACCCCCAGACCCGGCCTTCAGGTGGGAGTGCTTAATTAAACGGGGTCTCCTCCCAATCACAGGGGAAGGAAGGCGTGGCACCAGGCAAAATCAAGTGGATTTATTATCTCCTCCAGGTCGTGATAAGCTGTGGTGCAGGATGAACAAAGGGGGCCTCTGGATTTCCTTTTATCTTTTCCCCAAACGTGGTTGAGCTGGTTATAACTAGGAAGTACCTCCACATATGTCCCTCCCCCCCTCACTTCCCCTCTCATTAATCCCCACCTCCTCCCAAATAATCATTTCAACTTCCTTATTCCTTCCAGCCGCTGTGATAAAAAGCGAGTCAACATTTACAGCATATAATAA
>JAEANM010000798.1:0-32054 GCA_017656035.1 Myanophis thanlyinensis
ACCTCCCGTCTGGACTATGCCAATGCTCTCTACATGGGGCTCCCCTTGAAGAGCATCCAGAGGCTGCAGCTGGTGCAAAATGCAGCCACGCGGGCAATTATGGGAGCTTCTTGGAGCTCCCATGTTACATCTTTCCTGCACAAGCTGCATTGGCTCCCTGTGGCCTTCTGGGTGCTTTTCAAGGTTTTGGTACTCACCTTTAAAGCGCTCCATGGCTTGGGACTGGGGTACTTACGGGACCGCCTATTGCCACCATCAGCCTCCAACCGACCGGTGCGCTCCCACAGGGCAGGCGTCCTCGGGGTACCACCATCGGGCCGATGCCGCCTGACAGCCCCAAGGGTTCGAGCCTTCTCTGTGGCTGCACCCTCCTTATGAACGAACTCCCCCCTGTGATTCGGACCATTACTGACCTCCGAGCTTTCCGATGTGCGTTGAAAACCCATCTCTTCCAGCTAGCCGGCCTGGCCTGACACCTCAGGGTTATTTTAATATGTTAGTGTAATTTTAAATTTTATATCTTAACTTAATTCATTTTAATTTTAATTGTAATATTTTAAACTATCAGCTTATCTAATTATTTTAACTGGCTTTTTAGATTCTTCTTATGTGTGTTTTTTATTTGCTGTACACCGCCCCAAGTCCCTTGGGAGAGGGGGCGGTATATAAATTCAAATAAATAAATAAATTAGGAAGGACCTACTGATAGGATCCCCCCCCCCACATCTGGCCCCAAGATTTGACTCCCACTTCTCCAGGGCTCTCTCTGCCAGTCTGAGCTCTGGGAATCCCCTCTGGGGCTGCAACCCAGCTGGAGAAGCCCATCAGAACAGATCGATGCCAATGTCCAACCCTTGGGAAATAGCCGAGGGGCAAAGTTTCTTCTCTGTAGACCCAGCCCAGTTCCACCAATCATGGTCAGCCAAGGATGTCCTTCACACTCAGTCTTAGGTTCTGTGGAAGGTGGCCCAAAGAGATGGAGCAGGTCCTTCTAATACTACAGACCTTTGCAAGCTTTAGAAAGACATCCAAACTGGTTAGTCCCCATACAGGTGTGGTTTGAGCTCCTCCCTTTTACTTAGTGAAGAAGACCTGGCTTTTTCTCCAAAAGACTCAGGTGGAGTTAAGACGCAAGGGCACTTTCATTCCCCCAGTTGTGTCTGCATAAGTCATTGCTCATCTCCCTAGAGCTGCCCAGGGGACACCAGCTTGAGGAAAGCTCAGCTGATTCTTACTAAGGCAGAAAATCCCACCTAAACAAGATAAAAATCCTTTGATGATATCAGCTTACTTCTGACTTTTTGATAATCTCCTTTTCTAGGTGGGGAATCTCGGCCTGCTATTTATGCTCCTTTTTTTCATCTACGCTGCCCTGGGGGTAGAATTATTTGGGAAGTTAGGTGAGTCATCTTCTCCTTCTTCTGTTGCCTGGTGACCCTGTTAATATGCCAGCCAGACTTTCCAGAGAGCATCATAACTCTGCTGAAAGGGAAGAAGATAGCCAGATGTTCCTATGGCTTGCAGTCAGATGAGAGAACCCCCAACCTCACCATTGTCCAGCTCAACTAAGTTCCCACCAGTGACCAGGCAACCAGACAAAGGGACCACCAGAATCTGGTGGATACCTCCAAAGAAGCAGGGGAGGGTCAGAATGAATTCCAGATGAACAAATGAAGGTGTTTGTCAGAAAACAGAATGTTGGGAGTCAGATGATGGAACACTTAGGCACCTCCAAGCCATCATTTGACTTTCTCCATGCTTGTAGCTAAGAGTGGACTCATCCTTGCTCTCTCGTAGACTGCAGCGAGGAAAATCCTTGTGAAGGCCTAAGTCGGCATGCTACCTTCAACAACTTTGGAATGGCCTTCCTCACTCTCTTTAGGGTATCAACTGGGGACAACTGGAATGGGATCATGAAGGTAAGACCTGCACATCACTTTCCCAGCACAGCTTTCTGACCATGGCTGTACTTTGACTTTAGACGTCATTTTGAGCTATAGTTTGGGTTGACTATGGCGTTCATCTCCAGCAATGGAGGTACAGAAGATTAAAGGCCACCCTCTTCCACCAGTTTAATCTATTATTGGCTTAGAATAAAAGCCAGCTAAGATCAAAATAGAGAAAATGTACCCCAAAGAGATGCCCAGTTCTGAGGAACCTTAAGGTTTTACACACAGTAGAATTAATCTGTGGAAGTCCTGGTCTCCATTTAATGAGAGCCACCAGTTTGCATCCCTTGAAAAAGGAAATTCGAAAATCCATAGAGGAGAAGAAGTCTTTCATTCGACATTCACCATGGTGGCCGTAAGTGAATAGAGTTGCCACTGAAGTTGTGAGTTTGAGGAAAGCTTTTGCCTCCATTTCACCCATATTAGCTCCCAAAGACTGCTAGCTGGGCAGATGGGCTTTTAGTTCTGTTACTGCTCAGTGAAATTTCATGTTTGCTCACCTCTAAATGCTGAATCTTTGGGAGAAATCTTAGGAGAACATTTTCTTCTCATTTGATCTGTCCACCTGAAGTTATCTTGCTCTCATGTCCCTCTTCCAGGACACTCTCCGGGAATGCCACCGGGATGACAAGCACTGCTTCGTCTACCTGCCTATCATCTCCCCTGTTTACTTTGTCACCTTCGTCCTCATCGCCCAGTTTGTCCTGGTCAACGTTGTAGTGGCCGTCCTGATGAAGCACTTGGAAGAAAGCAACAAGGAGGCAAAGGAAGATGCCGAGATGGATGCCGAAATTGAGCTGGAGATGTCCAGAGGGGTCAGCACACCAGAAAGGACCATGGATGGGAGACAGACTCCTTCCAAGGGGGGGTCACCCCTGCTGTTGAAGCATCAAGTCATGGTAAAAAACTAGAGAAGCAGCTTCCCTCCCCAGGCATGGAGAAGAAGAGGGCTGAGCCCCTTTGGGGCCATGTCTTTGCGATCTTCCCCCATCCCTCCTCCTCAGACACCTGTTGGGTTTTAAACAAGTCAAGCTAAAGAACCTTTCTGCAACTCCACTCATCTAGAAAGTCAGTGTGCTGACCATCCTGCCATATCTCACCTATCTCAAAGCTGCCAAGAATTACCAGAATTCCCCGTTCCCCCGAAATCTCAGCCTCCTTTCTTGCTGACTTGCAGGGAGCTTCTGCTGCTGCTGGTGGTGGTGGTGGTATTGGGGAGCCCCAGAACCTTCTGACTCTTCGCAAGATCTCGGTGGCAAGGATGCATTCGCTGCCCAATGACAGCTACATGTTCCGTCCCGTGATGCCCGCCAAGCCTCCCTTCCCACTCCATGAAGGGGAGCTGGAAGCCTTCTCCTACAAGTCCCCTCGAGGTAAGGCGTCAGGATCTGGGCCTGCTGAGTTTTCTGCCAGCCAATTTAGGATGTAGTGTGTAAACAACCTCCAAAGCAAGAATTCCACAGCTGTAGCAAGGCATGGGTTTGAGGGTAAGAGAGGGTAACACTATTCTGAGTAGACCCCTTATGGAGATGCTAAGGACTGCTTGATGTTTTCCACCAAAATGCAAACTTTCTCTCTGCCAAGATGAAGACCTCCAATCTGGAGATGGTGCAAGACCCCAAAAGGTCACCAGAGGAACCAGATGCTTCCATCAGACATTTGTTCAGCTTTGAGTGAAAGAAAGAGAAGAGTTTCTGAGGAATAATCTCCTTCCTTGTTCTTCCAGGATCTGTCACATCCATCCGTTCTCAGCCGGTGGTCACTTCTTCATCTCTGAGAATCCCACAGTTGGCCTTCCGTCCAACAACACCCCCTCCTAGCCACAACATGGGAGCCCCATGGAAGCTTCTACCTCCTCACCCTGCCCCTCGCACCCCCAGTTTCAGCAGACTGCTGTGCAGACAGGTCAGCTTCTTGGATACTCTCTAGTCGGGGCAGGGGGAGGAAGAAAGGCCAAGAAGCACAGAGACAACAACCTGTCTTCAGAAGTTGTGCTTGCTCCATCACTGGAGGTTTCTAAAAGAGACTGGACAGCCACTTGTCTGGAATAGTATAGAGTCTCCTACTTGAGCAGGGGGTTGGGTACCAGATCTCCAAGGTCCTTTCCAACCACTCTATTCTGATTGGGACCACATGGAGTCAAGGGCTGTACAGCAGAGACATGTGGGAGGAGGTCCAGAGTTTAGGACAGAGATTAAATGAGAGGGAGATGCTCTTTGTCAATCATTCCCATATTGCTCCTGCTGAGTCAGCAGACCCTCAACCGGTAGGCTCCTCTCTGACTCTTCCTGAGGCATCCAACTGCTGGATGGGGCCCCTCAGCCTCTGGCTCTCCCACATCACAAGAGGCAAGGCCACCACAATACTCTCAGCCTGTGCAGGTAGAAGCTTGCGTGCTCCCCGGCAGAGGGTTGGGCCGACTACTTTGCAGACGTCAGCAGGTGGGTTCAGAGATGCCCATGAAAGGGGCATCTTCTGGGGAAGGCCCAGCTCAATTTTGATCCATCTGCTCTCCCCTAGATTTCCATGTTAACTCAACGCTTCAGAGAGGAGCCCCCAAAGAAGATGGGACTGTGAAGCCCAACCGTCTTGGAACATGGAACCCTTCTTGGATGCGTGTGGCTTCCTCGTGTGGGAAATGCTTATATATATTTTTTCATCTCTTTGTTTTGCAGGAGGCCGTCCAGAAGGACTCCTTGGAGAGCTCAGCAGTGGAGTCAAAGCAGTGCGCCCAGTCAGAGACGCGTGAAAACCCACCCCTGAAAAAGTTGTCTCACAGTATTTTGGGGGCTCCTCAGCCTCCCCCAGCCCCCACATCCCTCCCAGGCAGTCCTCCCCTTCCCCAGCCATCCCCTCCCTGCCCTTCAAGCATCCACACCCACAGGGACACCTTCGGCCAGCACAACATCTCAAACAGGAGGTCCACCCATAGCAGCATCCTGGACAGTTCCCTCTTTGAGTCCTCCGACTTGGCGGACGAAGAGGTCAGCCACATCAACAGCTCTGCTGGGGATTGGGGGGCACAGCTGGAGAGCCGGGACTGCTCGGACTCCCCATTCGCCTCCGCGGCGCCGTCCCCTGTCCCCTTCAGGAACTGCAGCACAACCAGCTTGACCATGGGGAAGGGCAAGGAGAAGGACCTGAAGAAGTTCTACAGCGTGGACACCCGGGGGTTCTTGGCCAAGCCAACATGGGCGGATGATCAGCGACGGCATTCCATCGAGATCTGCCCCTCGGTCGACCATGGGGATCGCAGCTTCGCAGACGCCTCTGAAAGGAGGAGGCTGCCTCTCCAGATCCAGTTGGAGTCTGAGTACCTGCACGGCATCCGGAGGAAGAAGAAAATGAGCCCCCCCTGCATCTCTATCGATCCTCCCATGGAGGAAGAAAGCAACACCACCACCACGACGCGCAACAAAGCCTCTGAGAACAGCCTGCTGAGACGGAGAACTCCCTCCTGTGAATCCACGGCCTACAGGGACTCCTTGGAGCCAGCCGAGGGTCAGCCTGGAGACCTGGCCTGCAAGGCAGACCGTCGGGCACCCCTGGCTTGCCGAGGGGAACATTTAACCATCCCAAGTTTCTCCTACGACCCGACGGATCCCAGTTCCATGGTTGAAGCCTGCGGACGCCTCTCAGAGAGCAATCAAGCCACAGGCCGCTCTGTGGATTCCCCACTGGAGGGTCCGGAGCCACAGCAAACAGACCCTTTGGAGGCTCACGGCGACCCCTCTGAGTCAAACCCAGAAGAACTCAGAGGGGTCAGGAATCGTCCCCTCCTGCAGCACGGACAGGCTCCAGGGACCCCAAGCAACACAGACGAGGTTGTGGACGAGCCGGTATAGCTTCCAAGGGGGGTGGTCTTTGGTGAACTTTTAAGGGCTTTGCCACCATATGTGGCTTCGAAGAGGAAAACAGGTTGGAAAAGCCACCCTCTCCTTGGCTGATGCTTACCCCCCAGACCCTTGGCTTCTCCTCGCTGCGAAGGTCCGGTTAGTTTAAGAACGGAACCAAAGTCCCAGAGGAGCTCCAAGCGTCCCAAGAGGTTCAGGGGTAACCGGAAGGAATCCGCCTTCCTTCCCACCCAGCACAAGGAGAAGCTGTTCCAATGTCCCTCTTCCTCCCTCTTCCTCCCCTTCCCTCTCACCCAGCGTGGCCTCGGACACCTCCATGGGGTTGCAGACCTTTCTTTGATCTTTTTTAAAGGCAACCCGGGGTTGGTTCAGAAAAACTTCTTTTTTTCCCCAAAAGGGCACCTTTTCTTATTGCACGAAAAGCGGTTGCGGGAAGCGCACATGGCCAGGCAGAAGCGAGTTGTATATTGTTCTGTATATCAGCAGTTACTATAAATAGAAAAACATGTATTTGAGATTTTTTTAAAAAAGGAGAAAAATGAAGAAAACACACACATCACAGGCAGACACATCGCGACACACACGCCCACAAATCTCCACAAGGAAGCTCTCCGTCAAATGCATATTTTTGCAGAAAACCCACTCATCAGGACGACTCCAGAGACATCGGCCAGAGGTGCTGAGCGCCCCTAACCCAACTGCCCCTAACTCACCATTGTGCACCAACCACCATCCATTCTGAAGACCAGTGAATTTGCTCTTCGCGTCCATTTCCCCCTCCCGAGGAGCATGGGTGTCCAACCTTGGCACTGTTATTCAGACCTGTGGACTTCAACTCCCAGAGTCCCTCAGAAATGGGGAATTCTGGGAGTGGAAGTCCACAGGTTTTTAAGTGGTCAAACTTGGACACCGCTGCCTTGGAGTGATCCTAACCCTGCCAATTCCAGCTGGATCGGGCTTCCCATACGAGGGTGAGTCGATTCGTTTTATTTCATCTCTGCATTCCCATCCGATTCTCAGTGGAGCGATTTCTTCGTAGATTCGATGTGGATGCGTCACCATTTCTTCTGTCGTCTTTTCAGTTTGGCCTCCATCCCTTCATTTTTCTTCGCTGCCCATTTCCTGCCTTGCCAGCTTTTTCTGGTCCTTCTTGTTCCACAAAATGAGGTGGGAAACCAAAACCAAAACCACTACTGAATTGTAGCCAGTGCAATAACAATTAAGTTATTAATTCTTCTTATGGGTAAAAGAATCTCTCTTTTTTATGATGATTATGAATAATAATAATAATAATAATAATATTGTACATATACTCAAGCGATGTTGTATTTTTCCCCCTCCTTTCCCACTCCCTCTGTTTTCCTATGGAATTCAGGTGAAATGTTGCAATAATCCGAATTTTAAACGTGCACAACGAAAAGTAAAGAAGGAGATTTCCAAAGTCAGCAGGAAAAGAAAAAAACACCAAATAAATAGTAAATTATTTAAAAGTTTCAATTTTGTTTGCGGCACTCAGGGAATTAAATCCTAAAGATCTCTGATCAGCAGGTTCGCTTGTTTGTGGCTTGTTGTTTGTAGAGCACAAAAGAATTCTGAAACAACCCCACCCCCCTCCCTGCATTCAAGCCCCAAAAGTAAACATTAAAGGGACAAGTAGAGAAAAATTCACATTTTTCACCTGGAGTGGAGGAAAAGCAAATGTGGATGGTCCCCTGCTGGTATCCCCTCCCAATACTTATTTCTGGGGCTGATTTAAAATGCTGGTGGGTGGGTGGGGGTTTAAAGGGAGGTCTCTGAGTGGGACACCCCAAATGCAAGACCAATGGAGAAAAATGCAAGTAACCTTTTGCTCGGATCTGAGTGGGTTGGCCTGGCATCCCGTCATCTCCAATTCAGAGCGGCCCCTGACAGTATTTCCACACAAACTGCCAGATGCTTCTCCACCCCTAACCCTAACCCTCCCTTCCTCCAATGCTGCCTGTTGAATCCAGCATTACAGCCTTGGATTGAGGTCATCTAGTCTCCCTCTAGAGTCTTGCAAAGGGGCAGACAAGCATCCAGCTGGGCCTGGGTTCAAGCACCAGATGAAATGCAGCTCCTTTCCCAATCTTTTGGCCAAACTAGCTTCGTGAAAGCTGGATAGGCGGATCCCAAGAATCCATTGTGGTTCTCGCATGACCAAACTAGGTCTCTCTCTTCTCTCAGGACATATTCCCCGGAGGCAGGCAGCAGAGGACTTGCCAGATGTCTGTCCTGTTTTTCACTGGCATGCCTTTTCTCCGTGATTAATGTGGGAAATGACCTCCCAGAGTTGGCCTTCCCTTGCGTGTGTATCCTCAGGGGTCCAAGCCACATTGAGAGACACACAAGGAGGACAAGGAAAACAAACCCTGTTTTCTAATCACTTCTGACCCCCAACCCCGTTTCCCAAGGATTAAAACCAATACACACAAACAAACAGGGAAGTCATGTGGCTTGGTTTTTTTTAAACAACCCAACAGCTCAAAAAAGAAATTAAGTTCTCTCCAAATATAACTTGATGTTTATTTGGGGCAGTGGTATAAATACGGTGGAAGCAGGGGTTTATTTGACTGCAGCAAATAATCTATTTTCCATACTTACTGGATACCATTATGTTCTCTTAAGCTTTGCAGGAAGAGATGCAAGAGAGAGGGAGGGAGGGAGGGAGGGAGGAAGGAACTGAAAAAGGAAAACTTAAAAAGGAGTCATTGTGATCTACTGTATCTTGGTATAAAAGCTTTCTGAAGTCAGATCTAATGGAGAATGTCAGTTGAATTATTTATCCCCAAGAGCTTGTACAAATATTGAGGCAGATTATTAGCCTTTATGCCACTTCCAACATCTTCCAAAGACGAGAGATTAAATATGATTTTTCACTGAATGAGGACTGCATCTACAATTGTTACAGGGCAGGAGAGAGTATCTTTCAGCAAAGGAGAGATGCAGAGAGAGAATTTCAAGTCAATAAAATTAGACTTGTCCTCTCTAAGCATTAAGCATCCCATTATTTCAGGTGGGATGGATACCAATGACTCATCATTACAATCCACGCAAAGATACGGCAGCGCTCTGCAACTCAGCCATCTCTTGCGATAGTCACCAACTCCAGAGAGGGAACAAAGAAGCTAAGAATCTAAGCCGTGCCTAATCAGGCTTTGGGCCCATCTTGTCCATCACTTCATTCTTGTGGAGGTCAACCAACTGCCCAAGGGAGCCCACCAATCTCACAGGAGGAGGCCTGACCAACCTGTTGACCAAGGAGAAGAGGTCATCCTTCTCTTGATTTTTCAGGTCAAGGATGGTAAACCATGGGCCAGGAAGAGTCCAGATGTGGCCAAAGGGCCAAGTAAGTTGCTGATCATGTCAAGGGAGGCCCCGTTCTCAACCTGAGTTTCAGCGCCGCTCTTCCTGGCTGGCAAGATTGAGAGGATTAAAGGGGTCTCCCCGAGAAGAAGCACCCGACTGCCAAACCACTTTCTTTGATGCTGGAGTGAGTCACTTATTAACGCAGGAGACAGGTACTCAAGGCGCCTTTCAGAGCCAGCTGTGCCAAAGAGGGACAGAAATGCAGATGCCAACAAAGCAGCCGCTCCTTCTTGTCTACTCTTTTTTTCCTCCCCGTTGAAAGAATTGCGATTTATAGTATATCCTTGCTTTTTCCATAGAAGGCTTTGATTTATGTCTCTTGTACAAGACAACATTGTGCGCAAACAGAAGAGAAGAGAAATAGGAGGAAATCATGTTTTCAGCCTTGGCAAAGAAACACCGTGCCATCGCAAAGACGAAGGGGGTGTAGGAGGGATCTGAAATGTGATTGCTGATTACAACCAGAGAGAGAGATCTAAATCCCCGGGAAGGGTTCGTTTGAGGTTCCCTAGCAAAGCGAACTCCCAGTCTGTCACCAAAATGTCACTGCTGCACAAGAGCGATCAGGGGTGGCTGCAATGCCAGGAATCCCCCCACCCACCCACCCACACATACATCCACACCACACACTCAGGCTTGGATGCCCCTGTCCTTCCGATGGTGAAGCCAAGGTTCTGTTTTGATAAAACTGGGCTGCCCTCCAAGAGACCAAAACTCTTCTTTGGATCGTGGGCTGACTGTAAGATGAATCGGTGAGAAGCCCACAGTTGATGCTGAGGACCTAAAGTCTTATTATGCCTGCTTGGTGAAGCCAGGACCGCTGGATTTCAAGGCTTTGCGGTCATCAGTAGAGCTGCTACGACAGACCCATCCCTGCTCTTCTAAACATCCTTGGCCAATCCTTCCCCAGAGGTCCTCAGCCACCGCAAGGTAGAACTGAGCGGAATGAAACCCACAAGCTCCCTGTCCTATGGAAGACACTTCAAACGTCCAGGTCTGGATTTGGGAGGGGACAGGCTCTAGGAGAACAGGCAGGACTAGAAGGTCATCTAAATAAAATCCACCCAAAACAAAAGTGAGGGCAAGAATCTGGATCTGGTGTGATTGTTTGTGACCGGTGGTGCATTGGGATGGAGGGTGGGATTTCACCGGTTCCCACTGAGGCATCTTGGATGCTGCTGCCCACAAAAGCCACACAGGCTTGAGGGCTGCACATTTCCGCCACCTGCCCCGATTTTCAAAAGCTGTTTTAATGCAACCCCTTCATCTTTCTGAAGCCGCATCCGTGAGGTGGCTTTCGCAGCTGGGACCAGAAATTGGGAGAAATGAGCAAAGAGGCCAACAAGTTTCTTGGTGGGCAGACATGACCGCCCTTTCAGCCCTTCCTGGCTGAACCAAACCAAGAAAGCTGACATGTTAAGGAAGCGTCTAGGAGCTCCACAAATTGGACTCGGCAGAATTCACACACACACACACCATGGACCTGGCAAGACAACAGGCAAATTCTTGATGGAGCAAAGCTGCTGCAGCTTCAAAAGATGATGTACTGGCATTTTAATGAAGTGATAGTCAAAAGGGCGGGTTTCTGCCCCCCCACTGCCTGTAACAAGGAACTCTCTTGGTTCACTGTCTCCCAGGCCACCAATTCAGGATGAGACCCAGAGCAGGGCCTGGGAACTCAAGGGAGACCAGCAAGAGTCCTAGAAGAGTTCATCCAGGAGGCCTCCGAGGAACAGGCTGCTTCTTCCCCAGCAACTTTGCAAGTCGCTCCTGGGAGAGCGGGAAAGACTTAAGGAGTTGGTTGGTGACTAGCAGGAAATCCGAGCCAGAGACGCAGCAATTAGACGTCCTGCCAGCTGCTGCTGCTGCACCTCCCCATCAAGCAGGGAGGCCAGGAGGACTCCAGATTTGGGGTGCGTCTCTGCTCAGGCACTGTGGCAAGAGACCCAGGCCCGAGCAAGCTGGAGAAGGTAGGCTAGCCCTGGCGGTCAATGGAGATTTTTCTTATCCAGCTGCATCTCGGAACAATTCCTGCCTTGGCCTCAGACCGGCTTTCCGACAGACAAACATAAACGAAGCAGGGACAAAACCACAAAGCAGAGTTTACACATGAACCAAAACAAAATAAGAAAGCCATAGCAACAAAACCAGAGATGTCAATATCCCTCAGTTCTCAGGATGTTTTGGAGTAGAGCAAACACACACACAAACACACACCCAGAAAGAGAAAGAATCAGTAGCGCTCACACACCCCACACGTACACATACTTTCTGCCCTGAAAAATAGGCTGCAGGACAACTCCGGCTGCCCCTCACCCAAGGGTTGGCTGGCTGATTAATTATTTATTACTTGGTTAGCAGATTTATATTGTATTTATATTATATTTATACTGTAAGCCGTCTTGAGTCGCTATGGCGAATAGGCAGCAATATAAATTCAATAAGTAAATAAATATTGCTGCCCATCTCATATACTGGACTGGAGGTTGTTATCCAGCACATTAAAAAAGTAGCAAACCATGGCAATGATGAAGAAGGATTAAACTTGTCCACTACCCAACAACTCTGGGCAGTTCACAATGATCAAAAGAAATTGCAATCATGTCATAATTGAATTAGATAATTGAACAGGGACATCTAGTGGTGGCAGAAACCCAGCCTTGCTTAGAGAAGCTTCCTGCAATAAAAATAGGAAAAATACTAACAAAATTTAGAGCTTTTAAGCTCAGAGAAAGCCCTCTTTTTGTGACTGTTATTTCATCTTTTTCATCTAACAAATACCAGTCTTCAGACTTATTTTTTGGCCCTTTGGGTTCAATCAGCCAGCTCAGAATCAGGGAAGTGTATAATACCTATGCATAGCATGTTGAAGTCTCAATCCATGAAGGGTTTTTTTGTTTTTGTTTTTGCAAAGTTGCAAAGTCAGATTTAGTTAATTCCATACCTCCAAACGTTACTGCTGGTATTATAGTTGCCTTTTTCTTCCAAAGCCTTTCAACTTTAATGTGCAAGACCCCGTCACTTCCAAGGCGTGCGTGCTACCTTCCCACCTTTTTTAAAGCCCCCTGCGAATAAAATGCAGTTGCCAGAATGATGCTTTAAGACAGGGGTCTCCAACCTTGGCCACTTTTAAGACTTGCGGACTTCGATTCCCAGAATTCCCCAGCCAGCTTAAAGTTGAAGCCCGCAAGTCTTCAAGTGGTCCTGGTTGGAGACCCCTGCTGTTGCTGCTGGGTCTCCCAGACGGACCCCCGGAGAGGGGAGTGTCATCATGGTGAAGGGGAGGGGGAGGTTTGCTTCCAAAGTGTCCGGGGAAATGTATGGGGGCTAAATCCGGACCGCCCTGGAGATCACTAGTTAAGCTTGTCGGAAAGGCTCTCGCGCGTGCACATCACTGAACTGCGCACATCTCCCGGCGAAGAATTCCAGCCCTTCTTTTCGCGCAAAGGCAGAAATTGTCCCCAGAGGCTCGCCGTCCGCCGTTGCCAGGGAGGGCGGAGGATGCGCCCTTAGCGACGGGCCTCTCCCTGCAGCTCCGCGAGGCCCGATGGCGACCGCCTGCGCCAACCCCACCGTCTTCCTCCTCATGGTCAGCGGGCAGATCGAGAGTGCGCAGGTGGGTCAGCGGGCCGGCTTCCTCCAGCCGCTCCCCGAATGGCGAGCTGAGGCGGCGCATTTCTTTTGTTCAATCCCCCCCCCGGAGGACGACTTGGTATCTCCCGCCCGGGCGCCGCCTATGCGGTGGCGCATTCCAAGTCCAATTGGGGGGGGGGGGTGTAGACTCTCGGACCCGGTGTCCTGCAAAAACGGGACACCCTTCCGGGTTCTGAGTCTCGGGTCCCCCTTTTTGCACTTAGGGAAACCCATCGGAGGCGGGTCCAGATAGACGCCCAACGGGGCAGCTTTTATTGGGCGGATGCAGTTTGCAACTGCAAGGAGTCCAGCGCCATCTCCATAGTCTTGCTGGGGTTTGGGTACAGATTGTTTTCTGAGCACCATGTATTTTTGGATTTCCTTCCTGTATTCTGGAGTAGACGAAACAGCATACAGGAAAGAAATCCAGAAATACATGGTGCTCAGAAAACAATCTGCACCTAAACACCAGCAAGACTAAGGAGATGGTGCCCGGACTTCCAGAAACAGAGAGAGGAACTTGCCCCACTCTCTATCAAGGGAGGCTGCGTGGAGAGGGTCTCCGCCTTCAAATTCCTGGGAGTGCCAGGACCTCACCTGGAAAAGCAACACCTCCCAGGTGATCAGGAAGGCCCAACAGAGACTCCATTTCCTAAGAGTCTTACAAAAAAACCATGTGCCACAGCGGCTGATTACTTCCTTATACCAGTCAACAATAGAAAGCGTCCTCACATATTGTGTCACAGTATGGTACACAGGAATAACCGCAGACAAGAAGGGACTACAGAGGGTGATGAGAACAGCACAAAACATCATGGGCTGTCCCATAACCTCACAGGAGGAAATAGCCAGATCCCACTGTCTCAACAGTGAGAAAAATCCTCAGGGATGACTCCCACCCTGGACAGCACTTCTTCATACTTCTTCTACCATCAGGCAAGAAATACAGAAGCAGAGCCAGCCAGACAAATAGGCTGAAAAATAGATTCTATCCATGGGCCATCATCAGACTTCTAAATGCCACATAACACCACGACTTGACTTAATACAACAGACTCACAGGGCCAGTGCAATGTGCAATATGTACATACCAATGGAATAATGTGTGTGAGTGTGTGTGAGACCTTGCACCGTAGCTCCCCCAAAGTGAGTTTGGGAAGGGGTGCAATCTAAGGGTGCTGCAGCAGGCGCCCAGTAAGGGAAGGTGCCCATTGAACAGCCCCGGCTGTGATTGCTCCATTCCCCTTGCTTTCAGCTCCCTCAGTGAGAAAAACCAGTCGGAAAGAGGGAGACCCTTGGGGGGGGGGGGAGATTTCTCTTATTTCAGCTGCTGGAAGAAGCGAATCCTTTCCACGCGTGGTTTTGGTAGGGTCCGTGGAAGGTTGGCTCTCTGGCCAGATTTAAAGCCCAGACTTTCTCCTCTTTGCAGTTTCCAGAATTTGATGAGCTCTACTGCAAGTACTGCTTTGTGTATGGCCCCGACTGGGCTCCAACTACGGTGGGTCTCCCCAGTGCTTTCTGTGGGAAAGGGATTACGCTTGCAGGGGCTACAAACACACACACACACCCCCCGAGAGCGAGCCCTTTGCAGCCTGGAGCCCTCTGCCTGCAAATAAGAAATTGACAAAGGGATCCAACTTCTGTGGCATGGAGCTGTCAACGTCCCTTTTGACTCCAGGCAGGGAAGGGGAGATGGGACCCCCTGGCCACCCCCAGAGGACAGAATATTAGAGTTGGGTCTTGGGAGTCATCCAGTCCAGTCCCCTGCTCAACTCCTCTTCTTGTGCCGGCTCTGGGTGCCCCCCAAGGTGGCTCCAACTTGTCTCCTTGCTTCCTCGTAGGGCCTGGAAGAAGGCATCTCACAGATCACTTCCAAGAGTCGGAATGTCCAGCAAAACCTGGTTTGGAACTTCCCCATCGATGTCACCTTCAAAAGCACCAACCCCTTTGGCTGTAAGTGGGGAGGACCTGGGGAGGGGAGGGGTCTTCTCCTCACCTTCTGACCCGGGGGACTGTTTTGAGAGGTGGGACAGGCCAAACTAACCTGTGATGGTGATGGGGGTCCTTTCTCTTCCTGCAGGGCCACAGATCGTCATCAGTGTGTACGGCCCTGATCTTTTTGGGAATGATGTGGTTCGGGGCTATGGAGCCATCCATGTCCCGTTTACACCTGGCAGGTGAGATCATTACAACCCTGACCAACCTCTTTTACCTGTCCCAGCTGTCAGTGCAATTTTGAGGCATGGAGGTAGCCTTATCCTTCTTTGGACTGTAATTTAGTCAGGAGAATTTGATTCTTTGCTGCATCAGAGACTCCGAGAAGCAACCATAAATGTTGAGTCGCCTTACTAGCAATTTTGTTCTCCCGCCTGGGATAGAGGGCAGAAGAGGGTTTGGCGTGGGAAGGAGGACCAGATTCAGGGTTCATTATTTCCATTGATCCAATCTCCCGCTACTTTCTGATTGCCTAAATTCTGTTTTCAGGCACCAGAGGATCCTCCCGATGTTCGTTCCAGAATCAACCTCCAGACTGCAAAAGATAACAAGGTGGCTGCATCTTTTGTCCAGATTTTGGGGTGGGTGGGTAAGGAATTATTTTATTTTGAAAACGAGATTTTTTTTCCTGCTTAAACTGAAATGGTTAGTTGGTTGGTGGGCTTCTGCATCATCATTCAGCCCCCTTGTTCCGTCCCTTGCACTTTTTCAGGGAAAATCGCCAGTGCAACAGGATTAATGAATGTTCATTTTCGTGGAGAATGTGATGATTTACATATATTCTGGGAAGGAAAAAAAAATGCCAGGATGGAGCTGGGAACTGCCTGGGCATCTCTTGGCGTGATTTTGGCTGAATAAACCCCTTTTGCCTTTCTCCCAGCTGGCTGACAGGCAGATATCCTGAATTCACTGACCCCAAGGTGGTAGCCCAGGGTGAAGGCCGGGAAGGTAGGTCTTTGGCAGCACTCTGTGCTTATGTCTGGCATGTTCTGGAGGGCAAAGATGCTTTTGGATCCAGAGGGAGAATAACGAGTGCCCAAATGTTGCCAAAAGTCAGAGAATGCCTATGGTTGAGGCTGCTCCTGTTTCTGCCAGGGGCTGCCAGCCGCCAAGAAGTTTAGGATGGGCAGAAAGCAAGGGATGTGGTGAGGGACAGGAGCTGTGCTGGAGCTCAGCTGCAGAATTCCAAGCCTTAAGACAAATGCCATGCTTTTGTGCTCCATGCCAGCTTATGGGGCTGCCCTCTTAGTCACAGAACCCCAAACAGGAGGCGTCTTGGGTGTGATCCATTTCACTAGTTAATGGGGTTGCTTTGTAAAAACCCTGCTAAGCCCCCCCTTGCTCCTTTTCAGTGACCAGAGTCCGCTCGCAAGGCTTCGTCACCGTTTCCTTCAATGTGGTGACTAAGGACATGAAGAAGCTGGGCTACGATGTCAGCTCACCGACCCTCGCCAGCTCCTCACTGACCTCGGTGACAGATGCGATGCGTAAATTCTAGACTTGCAGTTTGGGCTCGATGCTGTCCTGCAAGACGCAACTCAGAGCTGACCATGGTTTATAGATAAATGTTTTTGTGCCAACCAAGAAGCCAGGCCAGACCAGACTAAATCAGTGCAGATGTGCAGAAATCACAGTGCCTGAGGGGGTTTGCAAAGTGGGGGATGTCTGATGGCCAGATGTGGCTACGATAAGCCATTTGCAAGTGAGGAGCCGTTGTTCTGCTTTTAGGAGCATTTGCTGTGTGGGCCAGAAGCATCCCTGACTTTTGATTTTTGCCACAAGTAGAAACTGTTTCTGCATGTATGCACACACTCTTTCACACAAACACACCTAGACATGATTAGTGTTTGAGGGGGATGGGGATAAATGAGACTTTCCAGTTAGATTATGCCATTTTAGCACCATGGCAAGGTATTCTCATAGTCTGCACTAATAGCACATGTGCCTGTCTGGGAGCATGAGGAAGAAGAAATGAGTTTAAAACAATGCAAATTATTTCTAATTTCAGTATGTCAAGTAGGATTTAAAACAAAAACACTGGTTTAATTTTTCAAGTTACACGTTTTATAAGAATCTCTTATCTTCATAAAGATCTTGGACTATGGACTTTTTCAGTTGAAAATACAATTCTGTTTAGGAATTTGTACTGTTTTCCAAATAAATTATTTCATTTTCTTACAAAACTGATTTCTTTATGGTCTTCGATGCACAGTTGCTTTGATGCACACAAAAACCCATTGGTTCGTGCCTGTTTGTTTTGCAGCAGCAGGAAAACCTCAAACAGTGTCGAGAAAGCAATTCAGTCGATAAAAGTTGATCTGGTGAGTCCCGAGGCTCCAGCCACCGGACGGCGGCCTTGTTAAAGTCAGAATTCACTCAGCAGGGGGAGCCACAGCCCCTAGAAAAATCAAAATTGCTCCACCCTCTGACTCTGCAAAGCTCTCAGCTCATCTTCTCCAACGTGCCCCTCCCAGGAAGAGCCACGAAAGACTGCTCTGCATGTCCCAACGGCCACCAGAAGGACAGTGCATCCTTTTCGAACCCTTCATCTGGCACCCAACCTTGGAAGAAGGCTCTGAGGATGCCCAAGTAGCGCATCTCCCATCTACATGGGGTAGCCGCCCTCCATCACTGCTTTCTGGCTTGGCTTGGCCAACTAAAGCACCTTCCCTTCATTGTTAGCTAAGGGCGAGCTAACAATGAAGAGGGCTCCAGGGGGAACTGGAGGTGGAAACAGTCCTCAAAGGAATTGCACCTTGATGTATTTTGACAAAAACCACCAGGAACAGCAGATCATTTTAGCAGCCACTGACAGATGCGTCAAATTTACTGCTGGGTAATTCCAAAGAGGTATATACAATATGTGTGCGCCGTCTTACACCGCCAACAAAGCTGTAGCAGGAGGGGTGGGGAGAGAAATGGTTGGTTTTGGAAGTTGACCTGCTACAAAGAAGGGCCACTCCGGAGGCAGAGTGAGGGCCCATAAACATGATCACTTTTCTTGAACTAGGGAGATTTAAAAAAAAAATCTGGTTCGTAGAATTTTATCTTTTTAGTCCCTTTTCTCAGCTAACACCATCTCCGGTCTCTAACCCTCAACGGTTTGCCCATGTATGCTAGCCATCTTTTCTCCTACAGAGAAACCCAGTGCAAAAAGACAGACTTGGCTGAACAGCAAATAGAGGGGGAAAAAATTAATTTCACCAGAAAGCCTCTCTAGGAGCATTCTGAAGTCACTTCAAGGAAGGTGGGACAGGAAGAGAAGAGAAGGGACAGTTAATGATGTTGTTAGTCTACGTTAATTGGAAAGAAACCAATAATACAAGGAAAGTGGCATGCTTAACTTAAGTTACTTAAAACCTTTGGCTACTTAAGGGGAAAATAAATCAACAGACAACAACTTTCCTGCAGACAAAATACTTACTTAGCATACTGTACCAGGGTTAGCTCCCTAGTACAAGCTATTTTTTTCCATTTGGACAAAATTAAATCACCTTTTTAAAGCAGGAATTCTGCAGGGACTCTAAAGGCCATGCTGGCCACACAAGGCAAGGGCAGAAGCTGGAAGAGGCCCTGGGTGGAGAAGGCCACTCTAGGCAGTTCACGGCCACTCAAAGTGAAATGACCTGTTGTGAGGAATCAAGCACAACAACTGTGCAACAAGGTGAAGGACCCAAAATGAGAAGTGGAGGCAGCTGGCAATTGGAAAGTAGATGCTTGCCTACATCAACCACGCAATGTCTGTCTGCCACATTGGTATCCTGGATTATTGGGCATTTTCCCTCAAGGCCATGAGCAAAACACCCCTCTGGGCACAACAGCTTTTGAGAAAGTTTATCATCATGACCCCCAGCGGCATAGTCAGCTCACCCCAAAAGAGGCTTCCTGGCACCCACCAATGTTACTTCTAAAGAATAAATTATTAAAAGCCACCCAACAGCTGTCCTGCTGCACGCAGCGAGGCTCCAACGCCAAGAGACCTCGCCTAGCTGTTCAGAACATCTGTATATGTAAGCACGCACACGTGTTTATGGGTGTTTTCTTGCAGTTGCCATTTGAAAAGAGCAAGAATTTCCAAGCAGTTATTAACTACTTAAACCTGAGTATAGCTCAGGGGGGCTGAGGGGGGTGGAAATGAGCCGAAAGATTCAAAAGTTTATTTTTCAGAGAAGATTGTAAACAGAGCCAAGTAACACCATGGAGTGCATTCTTTAGTTAGAAGAGTTTAGTTAATTAAAAGTAACATTCATACAGCAATGTTTTGTTTTGTTTTAAGTTGCTGAAAGTATTACAAGAGAGAAGTCATTTATTTTCCATGATCTTCAACCTCTCAAAGGCTTCCAGGAATTTGGTTTTTCTTTTTACACAAAGTGGAGAGATGTATTCATAAAACGGGGAAACTGAAAGGCAACTGTAGTGTTTTCCTTTTTAAATGTCACCTTAAATGTCACGTTCCTCTCAAAATTCGTGTTACAGGAGCTATTTCATTTCTTTTTTTTCAATACAAATGTCTTTGTTGTAAAGCAGAAGGTTTGTTGATATTCCCTTTAAAATTCTCTTTATGAAAACCAAGAACTAAAATATTTATATATAAATAAGGAACATTAAATCAAAAAAAAAGAAAGAAAGAAAAGAATTGGAAAAGAAAGACGGTATCTTAATTTTTCCACTAAACCTGATAAATCTATCAAAACTATTGACTGTTAAATAAGAACATTATAAAAATTAGCAAGAGTGAAAACAGAACGCTCACCTGGCGAACTCAAATCCAAAACGGCCCTATCCTTAAAAGTGCAAAAGTATACAAGGATTACTGCATAATAACAAAAGGTTACCCCCAAATCCGTTCCCGAGTCGCCCCCATATTCCCTTGGCACTCCCCACCCGATGCTTTGTTTAAAGCCTTGCATGGCAAGTCAAACAAAAAGAGCACGTGTAACTCAATTTCCAAATGAAGTAATTTCCACCATCAGAAAGCCCAGGGCCAAAACCAGGGCAGCAATCCAGCCGTTCAGACAGAAGTCCTCGACAGTCCGGGTTAAGTGTAGAAATTCAACACTGCATACAAAACAGCACACTTGCGGGGTTTCACAAAAACTTTGCGGGACTTCACAGAGCTTGCTTCGGTTTTTCCTCCTGTGGACCAGCTCGCCTGGCCCTCCCCGCCTGATTCTCAGAGGTGGGGGAGGGGGGAGGAAAGGGAGGCACGGTAGTGTGCAAGGATAGACAGGAGGCCTCTTTTGCCAAGACTGGTAAGGACTATGGGTGAACCAACAGTCTAGAAGAGTACATGGTGATGTGCAAACATGTTCACTAGCACTCTTGGATCTCAAATGTGTTTTTACAAGCGCAGGATCTGGCTGTCTTGGGCCGCGGCACTTCCGAGTGCGGCTTATGGGCTACAAAACAACACGGGGGGCTATTTAAGATGGCAAAGTCTTCCTATTACCTTGAAATGATTAACAAAACCCAAAAAAAGGAGGAAGGGGAGGGAGCAGAAACGGACTATGGTGACAAACGCCGAAGCGTTTCTGCAAGGCTGCCGAGAACCCAAACGAAAAGTACCGTCTGCGGCGAAAGGGCAGGTCTTGGCGAATGGCCGAGGGCACCAGGAACTCCCCCCCCCTCCCCGAAGGCTACAGCAGCCCTCCAGCCTAGCCACCCTCGTCTCTCGCGGTTCAGCCCAAGCCGACCTCGGATGTCTGTCCTGCCCGCCTTTCCCAGGGAGGCATCACGCTCCAGGCTTCCTTTAGAGGAGGAAAGGGTTAGTGGCGTTGGCCGGCTGAGAGACCGAGGGGGGCACCCCCGGGTGGTGGAGAGGCTGTGCCACAGACCCCATCACGCCCACGCTCACTCCCGGGCCCATCCTGCTTAGAGAGGTCACGGGGCCCACGGCTGGCAAGGGGGCCAGGGCCACGGGAGCTACAGAAGGAAGGGGCCCCGGTTCCGGCCCGGCGTTGAAGGACAGGCTGCCCCCGAGGATGGGGCTGGCCCGCATCTGATTGAGAGTGAGGGGCTGCGGCTGATTCACTTGGAAAGGGTTGACCATGGCCGGAGAAGGAGAAGCCGACGATGATGAGGATGACCCTGGGAGCAGAGAAGAGGGGAGGGAAGAGTCAATCCGACTTCCACGGTCTCCAGTCGGACAGCAAACAGCTACACAAGCACAAGGTTGCAACGCAGGCGCCATTCAAAGCAAGGCAAAGAGGCAAAGGCCCCACCAATGGGTCACGCCATGCCCACTCTGCCCAGGGAGGGGAGCAGAATTCAGATGCCGCTGCTGCTGGTGGCTGACCGGTAGCCCAACAGAGGCTCTTGTCTGGATGGAAATGAAACATGGAGCCCAGGTCCTCTCACTGTCTAGGAGCCCCAGCCTTTCCTCCCAAAGACAGCCTCCAGGCATTTCCCCACCACCACCACCACCAAACCTCCACTGAGCAGCGCTGAGACACTTCAGCAATGTCTCAAAGCAGGGCCGGCTGGGGAATTCTGGGAGTTGAAGTCCACCCACCTGAATGATCTTTAGGATGGCTCTCTTAACCAGGTTCCAACTGACTCCCCAAGAGCCCCTTTTATCTGTCTGGGTCCTGTTCCCTGCCGTGCAAAACGTTTATTTCCCCTAAAACGCAGCCTAAAACTGACAGGCTTGTTGTGAAATCAGCCACTGCCCTGACTCAAATAACGTTAACGCAGACAGCCCAACCTTCATTCATTCATTCATTCATTCATTCACGGCCCGTTTCCCACCTTTGGCGATTCCGCTCTCCAAGAAAGAAGCAGTGCAATCTCAGGGCGGAGACGTACCTGGAGCCAAGAAAGGGTTGAGGGATGGTGCTGGCTGGGGTGGCTTGGATACCAAGGAGTCCAGATTCACCAAAGCAGCATTGGGGCCCAAGAAAGACTCGGGGGTTTTCCGAGCGGCGCTCTGTTTACCGGAAGAGAAGCTGGCCGGCTGGCAGTCCAAGAGGTCAGGGCTGGTGGTCCCACTGTTCTGGGCCGACAAAGCAGAACCTGAAAATCACGGGAAAGAACAAGACAGCTGCTGAAAGACATCGCTCTCAAAAGGACACATTCCCTCCCTGTTATGCCGGGAGTTTTCCTTAAAAATTAGGTGGTTGCTTTACTCATCCCCCTTTTTTATTTTGGTTTCTTCCAGGGGACTGAAATCCCAGTCTCAGTCAAACACCAAGCAGTGACCCTGAGAGGGCCAACCTTTTATGAACAACTTCGTTTAACTGTTCTCCCTTGTGATTCCCCCCCTTCTTTTAATTTGGGGGTGGCTATCGAGATCATTCAGCAGCGTTTTCCTACCAGGGGTTCAAGCCCCCTTCCAGCCCCCAACTGTGGTGCCCGTTTTAAAGATACCTTGCTTGTTAGAAGTTCGAAGGGTGTCAAATTCAGAAAAGTCATCTTTAATCGTCCCATTCAAATTGCTGAAGAGGTCGAAAGATTTGCTACCTGCAACGCAAAACAAGAATGTTGCCACTATGGCCAGCACTCTTCTCTATAATCCTAGAAAAATATTGTTTCCGCTAACGCCTCTCTTTCTCTCTCTCTCTCTCTCTGTTATTAGTGGAAGACAAGATAAACTGGTTTCACCCAGCTGCAAAACTCCATCCACCCTGACCGGAGAGGCTGGGATTGGGGCCTTTCTGTGTTTGGCTGAGCCACCGGCTCTTGACCCCTGCAGGATGCCCTAATCCAGGGGTCTCCACCCTCAGCAACTTTAAGACTTGTGGTAGGCTTCAACTCCCAGAATCGTTCAGCCAGCATAGTATAGCTGGCTGAAGGATTCTGGGAGCTGAAGTCCACGAGCCTTAACATTGCTGAGGGTGGAGACCCCTGCCCTAACCTACTTAGCTTCAGCAGGACGCCTCTGCCGTGTCCCTTCAGCCCACCCAGGAGTTCAGGAGTGAATTCCCAGCATAGGAGCCTCTCAAGCTCCTGACAGATTAAACTGGGTTTCTTTCAAGGAAAAGATCAAGCTACCGGGAGCCTTAAGAATGGAGGCACTGATAGGATTCCAGGCACAGGGATGCCTGCGTCCTGGGAAAACTCCCGAAAATGAGAAAGTATGTTGTCCAGTGAATGTCTGGAGAAAAGCTTTTGAATGGCCACTGTCTTTGCTGAAGACAGACTGCCACCCTCTTTCGTTTAAAAAAATAAAAAACATTCCCGTCCCTTGAGCCGGGCTGTTGTATTTCTAACCGCTGCATCTGTAGGAAGTTAATCCTGCCCCACTTCCAGCCTCTCCCCAGCCCCACGGCAGAGAAGCAGCCTTAGACCTAGCCGCCAATAAAGCAGACTCCTCCAGAAGACACGGGAAGCGGGCCTCCTACTTACCAGAAGCAGAAATTGGCTTGTTGACTGGCGCTGGTCCCCAGGGGTCCCTGGCTGTCTTGGTTGCCACGGAGGATGGCTGGGAAGGAGCCCAAGGATCGACACTCTTTGGGAGAGGCTGGGCAGCCGAGGAGGCCGCGGGGGCTCCCCAGGGATCAACAGAGGTGGCTGGTTTGGCACCTGCAGGCAAAGGAGGGACAGGCACTGAAGCTTTACGGCAAAGCCAGACCTTCCCAACCAGGGGGAAACTTCCATTTAAGGGGTTTACCTATTTGGCCCTAATCCTAAATCAGACACTCACCAACAGGAGCAGATGTAAATAGCATACAACATTTAGAACCCCAAGCCAAAAACTGTGGAGCATTTTTCACAAGCGAAATCCTAAATTCACACCTGTGATTTCAAACAGGGCAAAGCAATCTTGTTGCTTCTTCTGAAATTGAACGATGAGACATTAAGAACCCTTCTTGATCTTGCGATCTACTTATCATGCATTATTACCACAACTCATTCATTATGAACTAGATTCCAGCAGGATTTTTTTTAAATTATTATTTTTTAAAAGTTAAAAAGATTGTTTCTTGATCAGCGTAGCAGGATTAAGTCACAAAACTGAAATAGCAAGTCACTGTTCATCCCATCGATTTAAAAAAGGAGAACCCAAATTCTGTCCGTTGGTTGTGTTTTGGCGTATCTGTTTAAAGGAACCCTGCTGAAAACACACACACACACACACACACACACTATACAAATGTTGATTCGCATTTACAAACAGGTGCAGGTTCCCAGCCACTATGTCCAGAAGATAGGAAAGAGCACCGAGCTTTCCAGAGAAAGCAGCTAATCTCCTCCCCGCTGCCTCCATTTCCTGCAAATTTATCAACCCTTCCATGCAAGAAATGCTAATTGCCCGGGGCTGCCGTCAGTGGAAGCTTCCCAAACAAGTTGCTCTTTCATGAATCGGATGACAAAAGCGGCAGACGCAGAAATGGCAGCCCTGGAGGACAAGAGCCTCCTCTGAGAAGGCGCTCATTGAATGCCACTGGAAACCCGGTCCAGCTCAGCGGAGAGACTTAAAGGCCTCTGTTCCGCTCTGAGCCACCCTTTTTAGCGGCATTCAGATACATAAATCTGATTTTTTTGGGGGGGACGGGGCTGAGCCAAGGAGCTGGCAAGCTAAAACAAGGGCCTCTTATCGATGAATCAAATCAGTCAATGTGGGAAGCCCGCAAGGCGTCGCAGCTGCAGCTTGGGAAGCCCGTCTGCTTCAACCTTAGGACCGGGGTGTGTGTGTGTGTGTGTGTCAATGGCATCACCCTAGGTTTAAGAATAAAATGTCCCCCAAAATCCCGAAGTTCCCAAAGATGCCAAACTACAAGGGAAACCTTTCAGGGACTCGCATGGGCTGCCCCACCTTGAGGGCTCTGTGGGAGAGGGCAGGCAAAGCCCACCCACCCCTTTGTCCCGCTCTTACCAAACGATTGCCAAGGATTGGAGGGGGTGGCAGTGCTGGCCGGAGGGGGCCCCCAAGGGTCCGCTTTGTGGGCTGCAGCGGGGGGCTTCCAAGACTCTCCTTTTGGGGCGGGGGCAGCGGAAGAAGGCAGCGCATCCATGAGGTCCAGCAAAGCGGCGTGCTGCTGACAAAGGTGGGTTTTAGCAGAGCACAAACATTTCACAGGACCCACAAACCATCTTTTCCACGGGAGTGCAAGGAACAGAAACGATGCGCCCTTTCACTCTTTCGGATGCCCTCAGCCGATGGGCACTTGGGCTTTTCCTACCAGCAAGGAAGAGATGTCTAGGACAAGCACTCTTGTCTTCCACGCACACGTAAGTACTCAGAGTCGCAATGTTGGCTGCCTTTCTAACATGTCCCACCCTCCCAGGGAGCGCTGAGCATCCTTTCCAGAGGAAACCGCCTACCTCCTTCTTTTTGGGAAATTTGACGGTATCTCTGCGGCTTTCTTCCAACGCCATCTGCAACCTCAAATCGTCGCCACGGCGCAGGCGTTCTTCCTGCAGAAAAGAGGAGGGGAGGGAGAGGTTTAAAACAGGGTCCCACAAGGGCTCAAGGAGAGCCACACGCTGAGCTCGGGGACCCGTCCATGCCCTTCCCTTGGCGTGACAGGGAAGGGCTGTGCGGACAGCTTTTTTCATGTCGCTTTCTGAATTTCCTGGTCTAGAGTACAGCCAACACCTCCAGCCAGATTGCAAAATAGGTTAATAGCCTTGTTACCAATTCACCTACAACTGCATAGGAACTTGTCAACTTCAGGACCTGTGAATTTCGACTCCCAGAATTCTGGGAACTGAAGTCCACAAGTCTTAAAGTTGACAAGAAGTTTGAAGAGCCCTAATGTAGTGGGCACCAAAAGCAAAAAAGCAAAAAAATGCCCATTTCCCACTCCTGTTTCACCTCATCTGCAGAGGTGGTGGGCGTGGGTGCCTCGAAGATTCAGAATGTTCCACGCTCGTCAATTTAATGTTTTAGCCGCCAGATTGGAAAACTGGCACCATTAAGGCCTGATCGTAGACATTGCAAAAAGGTTTTGCTTCAGGGTTTGATTGGCAGCTCCAGAGTGTCCTACGGGTGAATCACATCCATTCACAAAAAGGCTGCAGAAGCAGCTCCCCCCCCCCCCCCCACTACCCCAGATCAGGTGTAACTCGCAACAACTGTCATTCTCTTCCACGGATCGTCAGCTCCTCGCTTAAGCATGACAGCCAAGCTGGGAGGCAGGTTCTCCGTTAATAGGGAGGTTGGGGTGGTGCTAATCTAACCAACCAAACCTAGAAGGGGAGGGAGCCGAGAGCTGCAGTTCAGCAGGTTCCTCACCTGTGCTCTTCCCAGCCCTTTCCCTCGTTTCACCTTTCCGGGGTAGACAGCAGACCGACCCGAAGAGCACCAGGTGATGCTGCTGTTGCGCTGTGAGGAACCAACCTGTTCGGCCACTTCTCTGCTCATGGCCAAAGCCAGCTGCAGCTGGAGTTCCTCTTCCCCGCTGGTCTGAGGTCGGGCCTGCTCCAGTTCTGAAGACACTCTTGGTGATGTAGCTGCAAGGGGGTGGAATGGGGGGGGGGGGCAGGCACATGCTTGGCTCTCTGCAGCTGAAGCCACCTCTTCTCCAGCTCAGCCGTCCCCCCCCACAACCACACTTCCACAACCAAAGTGTGACATTCCTCCCATCTACCTTTTAACAATAAGCCCCCCCCCCCCCCCAAGGCAGGCAGATTAGAAGTCAAAACAATCATCCCTTTGCATAAAGAAAAAAAAAAGCAGATAACCCAGAATTGTAAGCTGCCAAAGAAGAGCCAGCTGATAAAGACTGATAAAACTGAAATCCGGCTTTACAGCCACAGACATTTAGGGGTGGGAAGAGAGGGGGTTGCAAAGATGGTCGCCCACTCTAACTTGCCCTCTCCCCAAAAGTCAGAGGAAGGGCAGGCTGAGGCTTCCCACTTAATGTGCTGCACATACAGACCGATCTGAAGGTCAGGTGGGGTGCCCAGGGGGTCTGATGAGGCAGGAACCCCCAGGCCAGATTGAGGCTGACTCTCTGGAAGGCAGACCCTCAACACAGAAGTGAGGTCCCTCTAATGCAGCAGAGGATGCAGGCATGAAGATGCCCCATCAATGAGTGGCACGAGCAAGTCGGGCCTAGGGGCACGCTAACACAGGTGAGGCTCTTGTGGCTGGGAACGGTTTGCTATGCTGGCATGCACCCCACCGTATGCCATTATTCCCTGGAAAAGGGTACACTTAACGTACAGAAATCCCCAGGGTTTGGTCTCAGACATCTTCTGTAGGTAAAGCTGGAAAGGCAAACTAGACAATCCAAGGTGTCTCTCCGTAAAGAAATATTGCCCAAAAGCCACCATCTCCCTGGTATGATGCTTCCTCTCCTAATAGGTGCAGTACAGGAAGAGCAAGCTCCCCAGGGCTGCTTTGCTCCATGAAGCATTCGCTTGGGCGCATAGTCAAACAAAATGAAAGGCCAGGAAGACTTGATAGTGACGATTCCATGCACACCGAGAAGAGAGCGCAAAACCCTCAGAATTCAGCATGGCTGGGCTTGAGTAAATTCTGGTTAGGACAGCTCACCTCCCTTTAAGTTCCCACATTCCGCTAACTATGAGTTGCTTCTGAGGCATGCTTCAAATATCTCAAGGATTTAAAACCACAGCAGCATTTCAGGTTAAGATGCGCTGACTTCCCTGGTGAAGCTTCCGTTAAATTTTGTAAAACTGTGCCTGCAAATTGAAGCCACCCACTTCCACCTTCCACTCCACATTTAAACCCCTGGTGTCATTAGGAGGCCAGTCAGGACAGCTCGATCGCCATCCCAGCCAGCCCTGCAACTTCTTAAATTTCCAAAGCACAAGCTCCGCGTTGCAGGGAAAGAACGCCTCGTCCGTCTCCCAACGATTCCCTTGTAACTCATGAAGGGATCCTTTGTTATCCTGCTACGAAGCGCCTGATCGTTAACTCAGATGTTTGAGCAAGATGGCACTGAGTAGATCCAACTTTGACACCATGAGATCTGCTTCGTGGTCGCTTCCAGAAACCTTCGGATTCCCAAACTATAAGGAAGTCAAAACCCGAGGTCCGCTCTTTCACGCAATTCTCACGGATCGACACTGAGCAGCCCTTCAGGCCCAGGTTCCCTGAAACTAGAAACGGCAAACTTCCCAGGGGATGTTTTAGCTGCCTGAGCTTTCTGGGGCTGAGAAACGTTGCCTAAAACGTGTGTGTGTTGAGGGGGGGGGGGGGGCATGGCAATCACACTTCTCACAAATTCACAGAAGTTACTTTAGGAAATTATTATTATTAGTCCAGGAATCTATCAGGCACCTGTACACCAACAAACTCGGTCATCACAGCTGCAAACAGTTCATTGAGACATTTCAAAATCTTTAAAGATGCAACAAAATTTTCCCCAAGAGGACAAGACCCCGAATTATAACCGAGTGGGATGGAACCCCCGCAGGAAGGTAAGGATGGAGAACTACTTCCAATCCAACTTCAGGGCCAGTATCCTGTTCCAGAGAACATCCAAACGAGAAGGTCCTTTGAAGTGAAAGCAGCAGCCAAGCAAGGGCCACGCACCAGGTCCCTGCGGCTGGTCCAAAGACCCACATTTCTATTGATCCACCCACAAATTGGAAGAGGTACAGAGTGTGGGAGAAACCCCCAAGCCCACAACGTGCACTTACACCCATGGTAGGAAGCTGGAGAGCCTCCAGACTTGCCGTACTCTTGCTCAGAGTAGCTGGTGGACAGATTAGGCTGGCTGGACCCTCGGCCAAAGGAGATCTGGTTGCTGCCCACTCCGGTGGCCACCTGGGCCATGCGCTCTTTGGTCTTTAAGGCCTGGGCCCTCTCCGTCTTGAGCCGCTCGTCGTCCTTCAGCAGGGAGACCAACTGCTTGGACTTCTCGCGCACGTTGATGCCCTGGTCCTTCCCGTCACGGTCAATGTACTGGAAATCTTTCAAAGTCTGGATGGCAAAGATGTTCTCCTTGCACTGCTGGGCCACCCGCTCCGAGCCGGTTTTGATCAGGTAATCCAAGAGGGTCAAGGCCTTGTAAACGTGCCTCCAGTTCTTGCCATGGTCGTTCAGCCGCTTCCAGATCATGCTCATGATTTCGGAGAAGGCCACCACGTTGTAAGTCAGGTCTGCGATTTCGGTCATTAAGGAGCTGGAGGGGCCCCAGGGGTCATTGGAAGTGGCTTCCCGGACTTTAATTTCGGCCTCCGAATAATTGTTCACAATGTTTTTCATTTGCCGCCGAATCGACGAAGTTGTCATTTTTATCTCCTGCTCCGACAAGGCAGATTCCTCCCGAAAGTCCTCAGGGATTGGCCGCCGCGGCGTTTCCCCCTCTGCGAGTCCCCCGGACAGGAAGACGGAGCAAGAACAGCTGGCTGGGAGCCGTTTCTGATAAACTCATTTCCTCTCCTCGTCAAAGGTACAAAAGGAACGGGGCAGCTTGACCTAAAAAGGAAGGAAAATCCCATTAGCGACCATAGCAATGGCCTTCTTGCATTTTGAAAGATGCTCCAATCCTACCCCCGGCATCCCATCTGTCTGTCCAGGAGAGGACCTGCCTTCCTGACATGACGGAAGGAGCCATCCATTTGCTCACTGGCCCCAGGGCCTGAGCTCGCCTCAGTGGCACCTAGCTAACTAAATCACCTACAGACACGACAGCCAAGATTGGTGCTGAAAAAGACTCCAAACCCCATTTACAGCAATGTCCCCGCAGCAATGCAGCCCCCTGCAAGCAGCAGCCTTCCCAGAGCTCTTCGTCGGGCATCCAGACCCAGATAAAATACCACCGTGAACAGCTCCGATTGCCAGATAAAGGACCAGGAGGAGAACTGAACTATGGCTGAAGAGACAAGATGGCGCCACCGGCCCGAAGCAACTTCTGTTGAAATCATTTCCTCTCCTCCCTGCAGAGCCATCTGTTGCACTGCGTAACACTCTCTGGCTAGTTCCCCAAATCACAGACACACACACACACACCCCGGGGAAACCATCTCAGGGCCGAGAGACCTGGCTGGCACACAGAGCTATACCAGAGGGCACCAGCTGCTGGCCCACCAGCTGGCCGGAGGGTCTTCCTGTTCTTGCCCCTCCCCCCCATCCTCTTCTGCCAAAACTGCAGGACGTCATGTCAAGACGCTATCAGGCAGGCAGAAAAGTCAAATAAGACAGATCATTTGGTAAATATAGAAAGCACATGACAAATTGCTTTCATTAAAAGCAAAGCATTACATTAGCAGGGAATTAGCCTTCTTTAAAGAGGCCCCAGCGGATTATTACTTTACTGATGAATTGTCCAGGAAATGTGTAAACTCAGCAGAAACGGGGTCTCCACGGGGAGACCTGAAGCTGCAACTGCAGCACAAATCAAAATTAAACTTTATGCAGCAGCTGCTTGGTGAAAATACCAGAATGCGAGTGGACTTCTTGTCAGAGAGAGAGAGAGAGAGAGAGAACTGCTCCGGCAATGGCAGCAAACGGCTGTCAGTCAGATGATTGTGGAGGAGCATTCCTTTCTCTTGGGCTCTTGGGTTTGATTCCTGCAACTGCACTTAGGCCCCCTGATAGGTCTGATGCAGCCACTGTGTCACCCTCTCAACAACACTTGCCTTTTCTGGCCTTCTCAGCAACGGAGCATGTGACTCAGCCGAAAGGCAGGCAGGGCTATCAGCAGTGAAGGGGGAGGTGGGGGATGGGAAGCATGTGCAGATATGGGAGCTAAATTCTTCCCAAAACCACATTATGGCAAACGGTCCCTTCGCCCTTGGGAGCTTCCAGGCTGCTTTTAGTTCTGTCCTTGGCCAAAGCATTTTACAAACTCAGAAGCAGCTTCGGATGGTCACAATAGTTGAGATCCCCTAATGGCCATAACCCTCTTTTCTAACACAATCGTTCTAGAGGCTCTGTTATTAAAGGAGCAACTAACACTTTTAGGTAGTTTTCCTTACAGAAGTAAGTGACCCACCACTGACTTCAGAAACTCTCACTCTGAACTCGTGGTTTCCAAATCCTAGGGGGGTCTTACTTATCATGCGTAACTTTCCAAAGCCACGATGTAGCTGGGGCTCCCTGGTCTTAGAAAGAAGGCCTTTCTTTTCATTAAGTAGGATGCCATACTCGAAGATGTATAGCCAAAGGAGATTCCTATCTTAATCAGAGTTTATTGAAACTGCAGGAAAGTTCTCACTTCACAGGATCATAAAAGGCATTTAAGTAGCCCTGGTTTGTTTTTTTGTTTGTTTTTTAAAAGCCGATTGAAAACAACAGCCAGAAGAACTTCCTTTATTTTTCCACCAAAAATGTAAAACATGCCAGAAATGTTTCTTGTTCCAGGTCTAATACCACTTTGGGGAGGTGGGGGAAGCACCAGATGGCCCATGCCCCTCCCCTTGACTTGGAATTAAACCCCACCAGATTTCAAAGAGGAGCCCTGCAGCTCTGGAATCCAACTATTTCCGGTGGTGGTAGCAAAAGGAGCAGGAGAGACCCCCAAATGTCTCCTCCAGATACAGGAAGGAAGCCTCAGCTCCCCCCCCCCCACTGCCCTTCCATTCTAATCTAAAGGGTCTCTTTTTCGTGATATGTCAGGGAGAGTGAACAGAGAACTGGGCTCTCACTACACCCATTGCTCAAATCTCTCATGTCAGACTTGAGTTAGAAGTCACGAATCACCAGACACCAAGACGACAAAGAGGCTGTGCACTGAAAAGGGGGAATTGGGAGGGGGGGAAATCAGAAGATTTGTTTCCTGAGCTAAACAGGAAAATGAATCCTATCTTTCATTCTATCACGTGCAGACTGTTAACAGATGCAATAAAACTGGCCACTGGGCATAAAAGCCCATATGCAGAACACACATCAGATCTTTCCTGCCTCAGTTTAAAAAAAAAAAGGAAAAAAAATAAAAGGAAAAACATATCAACAGAACCAGCAAGGAGTCCTGGAAGAGATTACAGGGATTTCCTTGCTTTCCAACTGTCTAAACATAAAGTTCTGAAGAGAAGAAAAGAAAAGAGTCAAGCTAATGTTTAGAACCAAATGTATTTCAGGAAGGAAGAAGGGAATCACACAAACTAATTTCCTTCGTACCAGGGTGACAACTGTCCTCAAGTTTCGTTGTTCAGGTGACAAACTTAGCTGCTTCAGCAAAGAGACCGTGACGGGGGTCCTCTTTTAAAAGTTAACTTTAATAGGACTGTCTCCCTTGAAGGTGGGCTGACCTGTGTGTATTTTGTTTTCTTTTATTCTTCTTCTCCATTATCCTCTAGTCCAGACATGGGCAAACTATGGCCCACGGGCCACATCCGGCCCGTTGGGCTTTTTAATCCGGCCCGCCGAACTAGTTAC
>JAEANM010000799.1:0-32027 GCA_017656035.1 Myanophis thanlyinensis
CGAATCCCAGTCAATTTGGAGTCTATGCTTCCCACAATGAGAAGGAACGTATCAGGTAAGACCAACGTCCTTTCTGTGTAGGCCTAACTTTGGAAATAATGTGTAAGTTGCAGTTGGTACAGAAATCAGTGGCCAAACTGCTAGTGGTGCAACCGGCTGCTGCAGAGTAACAGGAATACTAAAGTTGTTGTATTGGTTACTACTAGCTGCCCATTTCAGAGTATTGACTACTAACTCAGGGATATTAACGGGCTTTCTCACATATGAACTGCTCACTTCAGGTCCTTCTACAATATTTCTGTAGCATTAAGGCCTGGTCTCCAACCTGGTTTTTCAGATCTTCCAGTGGTGCCACCTCATCGCCACTGAAACTGAGTCCATCCACATTGTTGTTGGTCATCTTCTCTCCTCCCACCTTTCCCAGCATTAGAGCTTTCTTTAGGAAGCTAGGTCTTTGTATAATGCATTCAAAATATGATAATTTGAGCCTGTGCCTGGTCTGAGAATTCTGAGTTGATTTGTCTGGTGATCCCCTAAGGCTTGCATAATTCTGATCTTTGTAAGCAGAGAGACATCATGGCATTTGAATATCTTTTCCAAGTCGTAGATGGGTGCTTTGCCAAGTTGCTATGTATTCTTTGACTGCTTGTTCCTTTATTGTTAATGGTTGATCCTAAGTGGCAGAAGTTATCTACCACTTCAGTATTTTATTGCCCATTCTTAAATTAGTTGATTTCTCAATTTTCATCAGTTTGTTCTTTTAATTCTAGTCCCATTTGTTCACTGTGCTCATTGAGTTTTATTACTAAGGCCTGCAGATCTTTTGTGTTTTCAGCTATCAGTGTAATGTAATAGGACAGATTATTGAAGTTTCTTCTCCAATTATAAAACCATGCTTATTTTCTTCCAATCCACCTTCCCGTAATATATATTCAGCATATAAGTTGAAAAGGCAGGATAAAAATATAGTATAGCACCTGGAAGAGCACAGCAGAACAGAAGAGAAAGAACTGGTAAAAACCATAAAATATAAAGATCTGCAAATAGAAGTAACATGAAAGCAAAGATAGTACCAGTAATAATAGGCACCTTGGATGCATTCTCAAAACGCCTGAAGCACCACAGGAACACCATCAGCCTTCCCCCCCCAGTCAATTACAAAAGGGAATTTTGCTTGGGATAGCTTACATCCTGCAAGGATACTTTTTAACATTTACAATATTCCCCTATCCAGGTCTTTGGGAAGGACTTGATAGGTGGATAAAATGCCAAATCCAGTCTGAATATTAGGCAGATTATGTGGTCAACAATTATAATAATGGAGAGGATGCAGCCTTGTCACAGTCTTTTGCCAGCTTGGTATCAGTCTGTTTAACTATGTTCTGTCCCTATTGTGGCTTCCTCACCTGTAATAGGTTACTCATGAGGATGAGATGTTGTGAGATTCCCAGTGGGATTCCTGTTTCCATGGCATCCTTAGGCTTTCGCAGTTTCCCAGCATGCATTTGTGTCTCATGTTCTGCAGCCATTTCTAAAGCCAGCTTCCTGTGGCATGTCTTATTCCATGTAAGAGTCTAATCTGTCTTTGATGATCCTAAACATTATTGTACTAGCACGTGAAATTAGGGGTATTTTAGGATAATTCGCACACTCTGGTAAATATTTTTGTGGTCTTAGAACACCTCTTCCAGTCTGTTGCCAGTGCATTGTTCTCTAGATTTGCTGACACAGCTTGGTTAGAGCCTTTATTGATACTTCTGTTGCTTGCCATTATTTCTGGGATTCCATCAGCTACTGTAACCATCTTCTTGCATTAGAGATTTTTGTAAAGTAGGGAACATCTTTTAAGATGACTTGGATGTTGTTGACACCTCTACTGTACTGTGTTTTATTGTGTCCATTCATCCATTGATCTCTTTTGAATCATTTTCTGTCTGTCCATTGGTGTCCTTTAGCATACCACTTTGTGATTAAACCTCTTTTTGAATTCAGAGATCTTTTGAAGAAAACTTCTTATTTTTCCATGTCTGTTTCTGTCTTCAATATCCTTACAGGTATTGTAAATAATGAAATTATTCTAAAGATGTTTATGACTTGTAGTCATTATAGTTATACATTATTTCCAGTAACAGAGGTAGTGTGCTTCTCAATGCTCACTGCTGGACGAAGAGCAGCTGGAGGTAAGAAAGGGCTATATTTATGTCCTACTTATAAATTTTTTATATGTGTCAGGTTGGCTACTTCAGTGTACTTTCAAATAACTTAATTGACTTTGTGTTTCTTCCCTCCAGTGAAGCAACTATTTTTTCTCATGTTATTTTGTATCAGATAAATTTCATTAGTGATTTTCTTTCTTTGCTAGATAACAGGTTTACAACATGGAGATCCCACAGACTTACATAGAGTAGGAAAAATACCATTTTTGAGCCTCAGTTATGAAATCAATGAATTCTTAAAGACACTAGTCACCCAGAAAAAAGATTGTATTGAAACTGGTTATGAGGGAAGTTAAGATTTTGGAAATTTCTATAGTTTCTATACCTGGTCTGGATAAATAACTCCATTGTTTGTTTTACAAAATCAATTTTTTGCTCAGGAGTCTGTAGGGCCTAGGTGTATATTGGCTTGTTATGCTTTTTTTCAGCGTTATGCTAAACCAGAAAGAGCAATAAAATTAAAACTGCTGTAGTATTGCCAGTTGAATAATGTAGCCCAGTTGTGCAATTTAAATAGGCATTGGGCTGCAGTACCTATCACTTTAGGAAGCTCTAAGTAGAACAGTGGTAGATGAGACTTACTAAGGACTAGAGGGGAGGTAACATGTTTGTATCAGTTGGAAACACTCAGTATATTTTTGCTGCTGACCTCTAGTTGTACCTAGTTTTGCCTCTGATAAAGTGGGAGAAGTGTAACAGATTTTATATAAATTGCAGTTGCCATTGAGATTATGTGAATTTAAGAGAGAAAATGCTACTTTAAATTAATACAGCTAAATATGATTTAAGCCTGTCTTATTTATGGTGTGGGGATGAGATAAAAGCAGTACCAATGGAACGTGGCAGGAAAAAAAATGTTTCCAGGACATGTTTATGCTGTGGTTAGGTAAAAGTGAAGAAAGGCCCAGGGTCTTCTGACTGAAGGAAAAAGGTGCAAATTTAAATGGATTACACTTCATGTCATAAAGATTTCAAGTTACTAAAGGGAAAAAAACTATTAACTTATTTTTAACAATAACAAATTATTAAATTATTTTTAAAACCATAGACTAGCAAAACTCTTATTTAAGTATTCTATGTATGAACTGTAGAAGGCAAAAGCATGCGAGAGCAGTGCTTGCTAACCATTTTGATTATGTGTTAACTGGTGTTAGCTCTGTTTCCTCAAAGTCCAACTTTTGCTTTCGTGGACTACAACGGGAAACCACAGTTTGTATGATTTTAAATCTTTGTAGGTATAGGAAAATAATTGCATCAGAATATTATTTCCTAAGCTTTCATCGCTATTCTATTGCTATTCTATGACAATTTTTTAAACCTGGTTTATTTATTGGTGATTAATTAAAAAAGCAGAAGCTACCAGTATCTTCATCTTTAGTTCTTAAGTTAGTTTTGTACCTGTTGCCATTAGTTCATATTAAAAAATATTTAATCCTAGAGTTCTTTTTCGTGACTAGATTTTGCAGTTCATTTACATTTCCAGCTATCACAGTCGTCGTCTTCTTTTGACTGTTCCCGTTAGGGGTCACCACAGCGAATCAACTGCCTCCACCCAACACTATCCTCGGCATCCTCCACTCTCACCCCAATCACCTTCATGTCCTATTTTAGCACATCCATATATCTTCTCTTTGGCCTTCCTCTTGACCTCTTGCCTGGCAGCTCCATCTCCAACATCCTTCTACCAATATAGCCACTATCCCTCCTCTGCACATGTCCAAACCATCTCAATCTGGCCTCTCTGACCTTGTCCCCAAAACAGCCGACCTGAGCTGTCCCTCTGATGTGCTCATTCCTAATCCTATCCATCCTGGTCACTCCTAAAGAGAACCCCTACATCCAGCAACATTTCCAGCTATCGGAGTAATGTCACATTACTTAAAGCAGGTCCTTGATATTTTTTCCTCCAGTTTTACAATCATGCTCATCTTCTTCCAATATAGTTTCTCTCATTGTATATGTTTAGCACATAAGTTAAAAATAATAACAGAACATACAGCGGTAGTTTTGATGACATGGAGCCCATTTGTTTCACCATGTTCCATATAGGCGGCTTCCTGACCTGTATATGGGTTTTTGTATTAGGACTATAATATGCTAGCATTTGAAATTAAATATATTGTATTATAGTTTGCATACTCTGGTCATATCTGAGCTGTTTCAACAATGGTTTTCCATATTCTTGAAAAACTAATGTAGTCAGATTGATTTTTCTGTACTGTACTTCATCTGTTGAGGTCCATGTTTAGTATATAAGCATTGTTGTTAGTTGTTGGAGAACTGTGTTAGCAATGAAACTAATCACTGGATTAGTTGATTTATCTGTACTGTTCTTCATCTGATGAGGTCCATGTTTAGTATATAAGCATTGTTGTTAGTTGTTGGAGAACTGTGTTAGCAATGAAACTAATCACTGGATTAGTAAAGTAAGATTCTCCTGCTTGATTTCAATTTCCTATGCCATATGATCCAATTGCATTTGCTTCCTTAATATGTCCAACTTCAACATTCCAGTCTTCCAACTACAAACAGCATATTTTTCTTGCATGTTTGATTGATTTCAGATAGAATTTGATCAACAAACTCATCAGTGTACTCCTCTTTCACATCAAGGATTGGAGCATAAACTTGAATAATCATGAGATCAAAGGACTGTCTCATAATCATGAGATCAAAGAGCTGATACAAAATCTAATTTATGCTATTCAATCATTGACTGCATTATACCCAAATGCTGCCCTTTCTATGTCTTTCTGACTATAAAATCAACACCATGTCTTCTTTATTTTTCATATCCTGGGATGTAAATAGTATAGTTAGCCCTTGACTTAAAATCATCTTAGTGGCTGTCTGAAGTTAGAACAGCACAGAAAACAGTGACTTATGACTGTTTTTCACTTTTACAACCATTGTAGCATCCCTATAGTCACATGACCAAAATTTGGACCCTTGGCAACTGGCATGTATTTATGATGGTTGCTGTATCCCAGGGGTCACGGTGTCATCTTCTGTGACCTTCTGACAAGCAAAGTCAACGGGGAAGCCAGATTCACTTAACTAACTTAACACCTGCAGTGATTCAGTTAAGGTTGTAAAATGGGGCAAAACTCAATTGTCTTGCTTGACAACATAAATTTTGGGCTCAGTTGTCATAAATCAAGGATTACCTGTATGATCTTCTGATGAAAATGTCCAATTCCAGTCCATTTCAATTGACTGATGCCTCAAATGTCAGAATATACTCAGTTTATATCAACTTATTTTGTGTTGACCTTTCCCCTGTTCATTCTTCTTGCATTTTCTATGCTATTTTTGCAGCTTTGGATGTTATTTTCGTGCATGGCAACATCAGCAACTAGACATCCCAAAGGTTTTCATTTAGCTATGTTATAAGCACCATTTAGTATTCTGAGAAATTCGCAGCTCTTGCTCAGTAGTAGCTTGTGCCATTTGACCTGAAAAGCAACTCATCCAGAGCTGTATTGACAATTGTTTTACAGTGTGTGTTCATATAGTTTTCTTGGTAAATACAGGCTTATCATTGCTTTCTCCTATACAATATTATATTATAGCTTTGCTGACCTCATTACAGTGATCCTCTGTGCTAGAATTTTCATGTATTGCTAACAGGTGCATGCTTGATTTAGCTGGACAACTGAGATGGCTTTCAGGTTTTGAGTGACCCTGCTAGGATTTTATATTGTTGATAACAGCAACAGCACTTAGACTTATATACCACTTCACAGTGCTTTACAGCCCTCTCTAAGCAGTTTACAGAGTCAGCATATTGCCCCCAACAATCTGGGTCCTCATTTTACCGATCTTGGAAGGATGGAAGGATGAGTCAACCTTGAGCTGGTGAGAATCGAACTGCTGGAGTGAGCAGTGAATTAACCTACAGTCCTGCATTCTAACCACTGTGCCACCACACCTCATCTATTCTTGATATATACTCCCAACATGCTTCATGTATTCCTCTTTGGAACACCGCAATGAGCAACACAGCAGGATTTCAAGGGATTTTCTAAGTACTTGTACATATTTTTCTAAAGTGTTGTATTAGATATTTTGACATAAGCATTGTACATTAACTTAAAAGCATTTCCACTTCTTCATGTTCTTACAATGCCAATAGAGTTAAATAGTGTTAAAGAGCTAAACTAATTTTATTCTGTCTCAGTTGAGGTGTGGTAAACGTGGTTGTGTAGCTCTTGTTTGTTATTGCTCATTGGAGGAAACTCTTGACCCACCTTATCTCTCCTTCTGATATCTAATTTAAAAATCTAAAAAAGGAAAATGCTGATATGAATATCTTGCATATCTTGTTTCATAGAACAGGCTAAGGGAGCTGATGAGGAATTTACAAGACTTATTCTAAAGTGTCTTTTCAGTACTGGTCCAGCCATAGACCAGACCAATCAATCCCCAGGTTACCTGGCTATAGAGACAGGAGGCCTCAATCTTCTCAGTTGCCTCTAGTTTTCAAACCACCTTGCCTGTGACAAGCCAGACAGCCATAGTTGTAGGTGAAATGTCAAATAATCTGTTGTCCAGACCAGATTTAGATATCGGCCATGAAAACTTGTTTTGGAAGTAACTTGGGTAGTTGAGATTTTAACATTTTATGTCACATTTTATGTACATATGCATAATTATTATTTTTCCTATTTTAAGGTTTCGGAAAGTGACAGGCTGAAAAATATGGCAGATAGAATCATGTTTTCTGTAATAAAAAGTACATGTATGGGAAAGTTTTTAAGATGCTAAAAACAGCAGTTAAAAGCAGCACTTTGCTTCTTGAAGAACAAACAATGGCTATCTGCCATTTAAACATGCAGTGTTGACACCTGGTGACTGCCTAGACTAGTCCTTGCAATTTTCTTGTTAAGATGTCAGAATTGGTTTGCTATTGCCTAGCCTTCTGGGTCTGAGAGTGAGTGGCCCAAGGTCATTCAGATAACTTCATGCCAGTGTGGAACTAAAACTCCTGATTTCTATCCTGGCATTTTAACCACTATACCCATCTGCTCTTCATGGGCTTATGAATGTAATAAATGTAGAGGTGTGCCACGAGCGTCTGTGAGAATTCATCATATCTAGCATAGTTTATTTTATGAGCCAAAGCTCTGTGCTTGCTTTTATTTTTTCTGGCGCTTTAAACAGCAGAAATAGTTGGGAAGTACAAATTATAGTGATAATCAGGTGACATCCATGTAGTGAATTGATTGCATGGATATAATTGAAGGAAGAAATTGTGATACACTTAATAATTACATTTTACTCTTTTACTAACCTATCTATATTTTTCACAACTGTTACCCTGTGCCAAAATTATTATTTCATTTTAATCTCTGAGTCCATTTTTCAAAATCCCACATTTTGCTCATTCCGTAGAGGGAGTAGGAGTCAAATCGCACAGATAAAAGCTGTGTGGTTAGATTAAGTATGTTTCTTTTTTGCTTTTTTTAATAATAGAGTACTTGAGAATTTTCCCACAGATATATAGTGTGGAACTCAGATGCAGGAAATACAAGTCCTCTTTTGATTCTTAAGCAGAATGTTTAATGCCATGTAAGTATTAGCCTCCAGGTCTCTGTATGCGCTGTTTATTGTGGTATGGATTGCATAGTATTTTGTGTGAAGCTTACTAATACTATGCATGTTAATATATTGGGGAAGTATCTGCAACAGTCTTTAAATAAAATGATCAATATTGTAATAATGATTTTATAACAATTTGATATTAGATTGCTTGGAAATTTAAAACAAAAGCATAACGCCAAAGTTGGAACTAAAAATATTACAAGATATGCTATGGAAATGGGTTTAAAAATGTGCTTTATAGCCTTTTAAAGACATAATGAAGAAGCCAGTCCTCTAAATTCAACAGAAAGTTGAAAGATATAGGGCATCCAAGTGTACAACAGCTATTGGAAAGCTTCCTTAAATACTGGCTAAAAGATTGAAGAGATGGTAGGAAAGCAGAAGGTTGGAAACTGAATGTGGTTGCAATCAGAAATGGGTTTTGTGGAGAACTTGGCTGCAATATATCTTTTATTGAGTGAAGAGATATAACATGAGGTACTGAGTAGGCTGTTCCAGGGAAGAGAGGTTGCCAATTTCTTCTAAATCTGTTGTTTCCACTTTGGCTCCTAGGACTTAGTTGGTGCTGGTTAATGCTAGGTTTGTCTGTTATAAAACCACCCATGATTTGGTGGTGGAAAAATAGGCAGATCTGATGTGTATTATTGAGACCTGACTGAAGGGGGACACTGATGTTGCCATTAAAGAAATCTGTTCTGCTCTCAGCTTGTCAGTTGTCCTGCACCAACTTTGATGCAAGGGCTGAAGAAAAGGGGTGTGTTGATCTTATCTGTAGCCAAAGTTGCTGTTCCAAAGGTAGCTGGGTGTGAGCGCATGTATGTTCATTTAGGCCTTTTGATGTGCTGGTCGATGTTGTGCTTATTATTAACGCATGCTGAAATCCTGGACCTGGTCAGTGACCTCTGTCTGTTGGTATTGGGGGACTTCAATCTCCAGGTAGACAGAACCATGCACAATACACGCCAGGAGTTCATGACCTCCATGAAAACCATGGGCCTGTCAAAGGTTATCTCAGCTTTGATGCATGTGAGCAGTGAGAACTTTATTTTCATTTTCAAACGGTTGCTATGTGTTGGGGAGATGGAGGGCATTACCATCTTCCTTTGTCATGGCCGTTCCTGATCCAGATATGATTGATTATTCCCTACTTCCTCTAGAGAGCTGGACCCTTTTGGATGGTTTGCCCCATATGCATTTGGATTTGGATTTTCAAGCAAGTGCTTGAGGATCTTCCAACAGATTATGTGGGCAAATCATTTGAAGGTCTCTAATTTACTACTAGCAGGGGGTGCTATCTTCGGCCCTTGACGAACAAACCTTCAGTAGCCTATGTCTGCTGGCTGATCCCAGGGAGCTCTTTGTGGTGGAATCTTGTTGTGGAACACTGCCATATTACCCGGACTTCCTTCTGACCTGTTAACTTCCTTCTTGTCAGAGTGCAGCAGCAAACATATTCAGAAGCACACTCAAGTAAATGAACTAAGCAACATCCAGTAACTTCTCTTTATATATAACATATGAAGTACATATACAATACCAAAGCAGATTTCAATGTGGTAGCAAATACAAGGAGAGCAGAGAGGAGTTTACAGTTTCAGTTCAGAGCAGCATGCTTGCACAGACTTGTTTCAGTTTCTGTTTCTAAGCTGAGCACAGACTTAAGCCACACCCAGGCTCCTCTGCCTTACCACCAATCAGCTCCCATTGGCTGACCTTGTTAAGAAGTCCTATTGGCTGATCTTGTTTCTGTATGTCTCTCCCCGGTTGGTCTATGAACTATCACACTCTGACAAAACCTTGTTATAGCTTGATCCTGGCTTATCTGCAGGACTGTTTCTCCCCACTTCAGTTTGATCAGGAGAAGCAGCTGGTTGTTCCCCATTTTGGGAAATTTACAGGACCAAAAACTGTTTTTTCTATGATAGGCTGGTTCTGTGGAATGTCATCCTGTTGTTGTTTGATTGGTTCCAATGTTAATTTTACTTTCTAGAAAAAGTTGAGAACAGGGCTTTGGGATTACTTAGTAATAGAAAGGTAGAAGGCAGAATATAATTGTCAGCTTCAAAGAGTTCAATGTAGACTTCTTTTTAAAAATAATTCTCCCTTCCCTTGCCTTTACTTTCCAAAGAACTAGGAAAGATCCCTTCTGAGATGTTTTATCCATCTCAATTCCTTCTGTGGGTTGAATTCCTCTTGTCAGACAGACTGTAGCTCTTTCTCCTATTTCCCAAGGTTATTCTCACAGCCCATTAGGGACCTCTAATAATTTCTTGGCTAGAAATTGCCATGGCTCAAGAAGACAAAAGTTCCAGCAATCTATTTACATTCTCTGGAGTCATAGCTGTATATTTTAAAATAAACCTTGCTTTAAAATAAAAAGTCTGCCCAAGACTTTTGAAATACAAAGTTGAGTTAGGTCATACTAATACAGAAATAATATTTCTATAAAAGTGACTGTTAATAGCCCAGAAGCTGAAGTGTTTCTTTTAAAAGATGACTTTGAAGTGAATTTATTATGATTTTTAAACAGATGGTCTACCAAATAACTGTATTCTGTACAGAATTTTAAAAATGTTTTTCTGTTTCTTCTCCTACTCTTTTATACTTCTGTTTGCACACATATGTTGTATAGAGACTCACAAATTTAAAAGGAATTATTTGAGAATCTCTGTAGAAATTATAACTCAGAACAGTTCACATATTTTAATGTTGTAGAAGAGGGGTGTCAAACTTACAGCCTGTGGGCTGGATGTGTCATGCGCTGGCCACGCCCACCCCCGTTTAGTGAAGGGAGAAAAAGTCACGATACATCACATGATGATGGTGACGCCATGAGTTTGACAACCCTGTTATAGAACCTTGCCTTTAGAGTGTTAATATCCTAATAATGGTATTGTATATTATTGTAACAGTAATTATTCCATTTTAGCTTTTCTAATTATTTCTTTCTAAAACTATATACTGGTGGTTGCTAGTGGATATATCTATCATATTAAACTGCTGCCAACTGCTACTTTTCTTCTGTTGTTACAAAACTTCATGTGTTAATATTTTTATCATAGGGTATTTTAAAATAATGCTAGTGAATTACAGTTAAGAATCCTCACTATTTAGCGTCACGTGTGCCTGATAAACAGGACAAAGTCTAGTTTCACAAATAACTTCAGATGTTTTGCTTATTGCTGGGTATACAGAATTAGTTAAACTATAACAAGGATACAGGAAAAGCTTTACAGAAGTCTGCCTTGTAGGCAGAAAGCTTGCCAAATGGGAAGTGATTCATCGTCTCTGAATGGGATGAGCACTAAACAGAAATAGTTTAAATTTGAGATTTATTTGGCTCACATACCACCAGTAAATGATTATAACTGTATCTTTCTTCTGTGTCTCATTATTCTCCTTCCCAGAATTTATCAGAACCATAATACTGCGCCTCAAATGGTTTTTCATCAGCTATATGAAGACTTAAATATTGAATTTTGACAGGTTTAAATTATATCCGTATATATAACATTTATGTTCTTCAATTAGAAGATTAGTTTTATGATAGCAGTGATACATGAAAAGCAAGAATGTCATTATTTAATAGATCTAAAGTAATTTATTATTATTTGTTTATTTACTGCCTTGTATTCTCTGGGAACTCCAGGCAACAGATCTGGTTGCCTTCTTCATTTTAACCTCACAACTGTTTAAAGTAGTGCTTCACAACTTTTGACTGCTTGAAGATGTGTGGACCTCAACTCCCAGAATGGTATGTTGTGGCAGTGCTGTCTGGAGAATTATGGGAGTTTATTTTATTTATTTTTATCCCACCTTTATTATTTTTACAAATAGCTCAAGGTGATGAATGTATCCAACACATCTTCCTCCTCCTATTTTTCCCACAACAACCCTGTGAAGTGGGTTGGGCTGAGAGAGATGATTGGCCCAAGGTCACCCAATTGTGGCTGTCATGACTAAGGTGGGACTTGAACTCACTGTTTCATGGTTTCTAGTCTGAAACTGGCTTTTAGTTGAAGTCCACACATCTTAAAGTTGCCAAAGTTGAGAAACACTAGTTTGAAATAAGCTGGAATTAAGAAGAGTAACCACAGAGGAAATTAGTGAACAAGCAAAATATCCCATCTGCCCTCAGTTTCTCAGTTCTGTAGGAATTGGGCTAACTCTATATAAGCTTGCTTCATTTAATTTAATTTAATTTCATTTAATTTAATTTAATTTAATTTAATTGCATAATTTAATTTAACAGACAGGGATGTTGGCCAAATGCCTACCAGAAAACTAATGTTTATGTGTACTGTTTTGGAATATTCTTTAACTCTTATATGTTAGAAGCACCTAGGTAAATTTCAGATCACATTGTAGGCTACAATATTGTAGGATTATGGATGGTTCTTTCTTCAAAGTAAGTGCTGGGAATTGTTGAAGATCTGATTGCAATTATGCGGTGCTGTCTTCACTCTGTCACCCAATTTGCAGTGTTGATGTAATATAGTTGGGTAATGAAACATCTGCAAAACAGCCAAGCTCAAAGAGCCCTAAGGACTATGCTTCATTGTTTGGTCACATTATATTATCTAATACTCAATGCTTCTACTTAGATTAATTGGATCTTGTGTTCTTCATCATCATGATGTGCTAGCAGATGTCAACTAAAAATAAATTATAAAGTATAAAACTACAAAGAGAAGCCCCAAACACAATTAATTTAATATATTTTTGAAAAATGTCTGGTTCTTATCTCTGGGGAGCAGGGATGTATAGTAAAACTGAAAGGACCTATAAAATTAAACAGTTAATTTTGCAAGTTCTCATAACTATAATGTTATGAGAACCTTCCCCTTTATTAGTATTTCATTGTCCCATTTTTTGACAATTAAAAAAATATGCAGAATTTTAACAAAGATGAGAATAATAGAATTAATCCAGAAACATAATTAGCTGTAAACAAATAATTTTATATGTGTTTTCTTTTCTGTTACAAATCTGACATAGGATGGAAAAAAATGGGAGGAATTATGGAAAAGGAAACCTTTTGTTTATTGTGAAACAATACTGTGAAGTAGATATGATACTTAAAACAGGAGTCTAAACATGACGGATATAGGCAGGCTCCATCTGGCTCTGTCTATAAGTCAGTTGGAAATCATAAACACAGATAAGCAACTGGCAATTTTTGTTAAGTAGCAGTCACAAATGACGTCCTCATTGTAAATTTTTCTGTTGAAACAAATGTGGAGATAAATGCATTTTTCTGAAGTCTATTAAGCCTGGATACTCTTATTACTCTGTTACTTCATTTTGGTTTTAGGTCTGGAGATTGCGTGAAACTATCAATGTAACCTATGATGGCATGGATTGTATTAGATCTTCCTCTGACACCATTGTACTATTATTTTGCTTTTTATTAGTATTTATGCTGTGTTGTTGGTTTTAATCCTGTGCTTTAACCTTAAAATTGCAATTGCAAGAATGAAGGTGGTGTAAATTGAGTGAATAAACAAACAAACAAATAACTTGTAGTCAGCTTTAATTGGTAGATCTTGGGGTGGGGGATATAGTAAAAATGGAAGAAAAAAAACACGGAACTGTCAGAAGAAGAATAGTGAACTTTGGATCTCTGCACAACAGACTTATCAAGTATTAGTCATCTGCCCCACTAACCTCTTGGCTCAGGGACCACTAAATTCACAATTTTAAATCCCGTGGACCACTCATATGATCTGCCCAATGACTGACCCCTGATTTAGTGCAATATAAAAATGCAGATAATTTTTCTGCGGACCACCAAAATTTCCTCACGGACCACTGCTTGGTGACCACTGCTCTAGCAGACTGCCACAGAGAGTGGACAGCCTACCGAAGAGTGCAGTTATGTGAAAAAGATACTTCTGAGGATAAGGAGGAGGAGGATAGCCAGTGGAGGATAGACCAACATCTTTGAGTGGTCAAAAGCACACCAAACCTTCTGTTCCCAAGGGGAGAGTCATAGTATGAGCCAGACAGTCCATGCTAGCTGTGAGAGAAGGAGAAAAAGGAAACCAATGTATCACTTTCTCCAAATTCAAATCTCATTTAAGGTGAATGCATTGCTTCAACCACTTTCTGACAGGAAAGATAATCAGCCAGTCAAAGTGCAGCACTTTCACCTCCAAGAAAATGCTTCACAGACACTTTCTCCCACCCAATCTAGATTAGGGGAAATCTTATTTTGAGTGTTACTTGCTGCTATTGATTTTATTGATCATTTTACACCCCTTACCTTTCTCCATATTGTCTTCTGGAATCAGTTTGAGAAAAAAAAAGACTTACTGGAAATTCCAGGAAAGATAGAAAGATTGGGAACGGAGACTCAGTGATAGTGTTTTTGCTTAAGACCCATGAGATGGATTATTTCAGCCTATATTTGAGAGACGGGTTTTCAAAGCTCCCTCAGTAGAGGTAGATTATGGGTCTTCTTAGATACAGTCTCTGATGTATTCAGGCTGTTCAAAACAGAGCTATTTCTAATACGGGATTCCAAGCTATAAAGATGGTAATTCTGCCCAGTAAAAATAAATTGTCATGACAGAGAGTTTCCTCTCAAGAGAGAGAAAGGGAAAAAAACCTTTTTTAAAATTTGCCTTATCTAGACTTTCTTCTCTAGATAAGGAACTAACTTTATCCTTTTGGCTCCGTTATCTGATAACTAGTTGGCTACTTGTCAAGTCCGACTATCATTCCACCCTGGTGATTTAGTCATAGCTTCTCAAATTATGCAAAATTTAAATATTTAAATTGAATCTGCATGCCCTGATCAAATGTATGAGTTACATAGAAAGTCACATATAGGAAGTCAAATTAAACATATTAGTTAAAATGTATTCTTACAAAGTAGTAAGACTTTTTTTCACTTGTAATCTCAGGTGGTAGCATGCTTTCTTGTTAATGAACAAAACATAAATTGAAATTTCTTTTTTAATTAGTTGTGGTTTACTCTGGCCAATCCTTAATTTTGGTTTATATTGCCAATTAAGTGTGTCTCCAGGTGAGTTTCTTATTGTGTAATTATTCTTATTTTCAGAACCAGAGTCTCCATTTATAATTATATAATTTTTCCTACTACTCCAGTCAGGTTGCCTTCCAAAGGAAAACTTATTAAGAAGGAAAAAGATTAATGGTGCTGATGTACCAGACCCGGAAGGACCCGCAAATCAACCTATTTGGATATCTGTTTGTGCATATATTTGTGTGTATTTATTTGTGCCTTCAAGTCAATCTTGCCTCCTAGTGACTGCATGGACAAGTGTAATTGCAAGGCATTATGCTATCATAGCAGAGATTAAAAGATATGTTTAACTGGCATATAGAATTAGTGTTAATTGTGACTGCCTTTTGCCCTAGGTATCTACTAACTAAAGTGTTCATAAGAAAATTTAATTCTTTGAGTTGTATTGTCTGCTTAGTTAAGCACAGGTTGCTTTGAAATAGAGCTTTTATGGGCTTTAGGCGTGTAATTGTATGAAAGTTCTAGATGACAAAAATCTTCATTTGTAATGTTTTTGTTTCTCCATACATTGCATTATACTTCATTAAAGAAAATACCAAAGCTGCACAATAACTTTTGATGGTTAGCATTAGGCAAAGCTAACAAATGAGGCCTGTGTAAGCGGTTTCATATTGAATTAGGTGACTGGTCTATTGCAACAGATACAGGTAGTCCTCCAGTTCGACTGTAATTGAGCCTGGCAAGTATGTTTATTTGTCACAATGGTCATAAAGCAGGTCACCACCTGATTTTACACTTTTTTCGCAGTGGTTGGAAAATGATGTGCCTTATTCCCGAAAGGGAAAGTAAGTGCTAGTTTTCAGCAAAATGGTTGTACATTGTAATCATGTAACCATGAGATGCTGCAAACAGCTATAAATGTAGGTCACTTGCCAACCAAATGTGTGATCATGTGACAATCGGTAAAACCCAGCATCAGAACTAGATTGTAAAGAGCTTTTGTGGGGGGGAGGGGGGGGAGGGGGAGGGGTGTCTGCTGTAACTTTGAATGATTGCTGAGCAACCAGTTGTAAGTTTAGGACTAACTGTACAGGTAGTCCTTAACTTACAACCACAACTGAGCCCAAAATTTATATTGCTAAGTGAAAGATTTGTTAAGTGAGTTTTGCCCCATTTTATGACCTTTCTTGCCCCATTTGCTAAGTGAGTCACTTCAGTTGTTAAATTGGTAACCCGGTTATTAAGCAAATCTGGCTTCCCCATTGACTTTGCTTGTCAGAAGGTCACAAACTAGGAATCACATGATCCCAGAGCAGTGCAACTGTTATAAATATGAATCAGTTGCCAAGCATCTGATTGCATGGCTGTGGAAATGCTGCCATGGTCATAAGTGTGAAAAATTGACACTTTTTTCACTACCATTGTAACTTTGGTCACTAAATGAACTGTTGTAAGTTGACCTGTATACAGTAGCTCACCTTCAAGACCCATTAAACATTCCAATTGAGACATAAGAAAGGAGAAATGAATGTATGTACAAAAACAACAAATATTTTCTCTTGGTAGTATAAAAAAGCCTGACTAATTCCTTTCAGACTCCCCTTATATTCAAAAATGGTATGCTGTACCTTGGTATTTGGGAAATGTCTGATAGACTTTCTTCTAAAGAAAACCCCTAGTTTAAATGACATTAATTATGTGCATATATTAAAACTGCAAAATGTGTTTATGAAGAAACAATGAAAAGTTTATAAGTAAAAAATCCTATTGAGTTTAATTTGGTAAAATGAAGTCTCTGTAGATCTTCTGATGATCCAGGAACAATCTTGAGCTATATGATCTTATATAAGAGAATGTGGTAAAAGCAAGCAAATTTTGTATAATGACCAGTTTTTGTCATTCCCTTGGGCAAAAACGAATGCTTAGGAGAATTGTGGGTTTGTGGATTTATTTATTTTTTTTTTGTAATTGAGGCATACAACATTTTTATGTTGGAAAAATATTTCACTTTTTTATTGTATATTTGAATGATAAGTGAATTTCTTAGTCTTTTTTGTTAACTTGGTTTATAATTTTTTGGAACAATGTTACATAAAAAAAACCCTAAATATGGCTCTGTTGCTTTGTGAGTACATAGACATTTGGATGGAGAAACTTAATTATGTTCTCCTCTGAAAAGTGGAAATATTTTAATATCCCTGCCTTTGAATTGCCAGTGCTGCTCTCTGATTTCAGAAGTAGTATTTTGAAATGGAGAATTTTCTTATTTTTCTAATTCCTTCCCTTCCAGCAGTTTCATTCCAATCAGCAGCATAATTGGAATACAACCACTGTCTGGAGGGAAAGGAGAATTTTTGGCAAGAGGCAATAGAGCAGTTGGAGATTTATTCAGATTAAAGCATAGCTTGTACAACACATATAAACAGCAGTGCAGCATTGTGTTTCTACAGCTGGGATATATATTTTAATTATATATGCAAACATAAGGGAACCAATCAGGGAATACTATGCTAATGAATTCCAGTAGAATATTATTTTGAGTAGAAGCTGAATTGCTATTTGAAGTGGGTTTTGAATTCCCCTTTTCAGTTTGCCCATTTCCTCTACCATATGCATTCCTCTGAGAAAGAGGATGTTACGTTATTTAGATTTTTTTTATATATATAAATAGTTTTGGATATGTTGATGCTTTTTTCTTTGGTGTGATGACATCAGAAAGCTGGAGAATTAGAAAACATGGGATCAACTTGTTTCTATTACAACATTGTTCTTTTGTTAGACTAGAAATTACTACTTCTGAATATTTTAATAATATCGAATCATAATGCTGATGTAGGAAGAATACATTGAAACTTGAAGAGTGGAAATGCCTTGCCTTAGATTCTTCATAAAAAAATATTTCGCTGTATAAATAGTATAGCTTTTATTTTTCTTTAAACAAATCTTAATGTATTACATTAAAGGCTTTATGCATGCTAAACAATTGATAAGGTCTTGCCAAGCCTTAGTTTTCAGCTGTGAGATTGATTGTAGCATATACATTTGTTGTTAGTGTTCAATCTGTTTCATTACTAGAGTATCAACAGAAATTCCTAACTTGTTTTCTTTAAAATATTTTTGTTGTGGCCTCCAGTATTTTTCAGATCTTTTTCCCCCCAAGTTTTTATCTTTGTTGTTGATTAAATTAGTTTTTTGGGTATGTACAGTCCTGCAGTACAATATTATTTTACTGAGATTCTTTCTTCTATCAATCAACCTTTATTACAGTCAAAAACAGCATAGGATGATTGGAGTACAAAAAAGATACATAAAAAGCTAATTTCAGTACTTTCCTCTATTTTCTCTGAATTGCAATAAAGGCAAGAGGAATAAAGTGGAAATACATGTTATACTCTATTTTTTTTTTGTTGACTCAGAGTGGAAATTTTTTATTTGTTTGTTTTCAAGGTTCATTTTCACTTCACTTTTTATCTTTTTAAAGACTTTAGGCTGTTGTGTGGGAAGATCAGAAGGTGGCTGAAGATTAAAACATGAAAATTAATAAACACAGGTGATAATAAATAAAACAAATTCAATTTGAGTTATTTACAAAAACAGAAAAGTTTTGTACATACAAACTACATCTTACAAGAAAGTCATGCAATAGCTGTATGTTCTTTTATTCTAAAATTTTAATTTTAAAACCTGCAGTTTTGCAGTTGTAAATGCATTTTGCCCCACTTAAAAACTCAGTTCTTTCACAGTTGCATTGCTATACCCTGGTAGTAAATGATACTGTTATTGCATCAGAACAAAAGTCAGTTCTTCGCAAATTCTGCTTCATATTCGGCCACTCTTTATTCCTGAATACTATTTTTTAAAACTCAGAAATATGTAAATAGTCTTATTCCATGTTAAGAAATAAGGAATTTGGAAATATTTTGCTTAAAATTAATATGTCTTAACAGGTGGCAGCACTTGAATGACCTTGTCTGGGTTTAAAAATTAAGCAGGATTAGTACTAGGCTACTGACAGCTCTGGGTGTATTTGTAAGTCAAAAAACAAAGAAACAAAAAGAAGGGATTACAAACAATTTCTGTAGAGTATTGCTGCCAAGAAGACTAGGTGAATGTGTCCATATAGCTGGTAGGAGTAGAGCTTGATTTGAAGGAGACATTATCTTTCTAAAGTCATGAATTAGAATTCCATTTATTGTTTATTGGGCTGTTTCTTTTTACCTTCACATATGGTAATATTAAAATCAAAAATTTTAATTTGGAAGTAAGTGAGGATTTTGCCAGTGAAAAGTAGCAATGTATCTGAACAAGTGATATGGTGATAATAAACATTGTAAAACATCATAGTAGAAAGATATCTGGTGATGCCAATGCTTGTATCCAAACAGGGTGGGGAAGAGAGGACGAGAATACAAAATGATTCAGTAGATTGTTGACAGTAACTATTTACTTCTTAATTATGGGAGTATAGTGTGGAATCTGGTATTTTATTTCAAGCTGTAACTTGGCACATAGAATTTAATTTAAAAAATCAAATGCTTAGTTCATGGTTGTCCAACCTTTTGGCTTGCCTAGGCTTATTAAATGAAGAGGAATTGTGTTTGGCTACATATAAAGTATATAATATACTAACAGCCATCAACAGGAACATCCACATTAACAACATCTACATACCATTCAAAATAATCAAAAAGCAAGAAAGGAAACAAAAAAGACCAAATACCTACTCATCAGCAATCAGCACCCAGATGAGTAGTGATTAATGCCAAGATTAACATTAGACCAACAATGAAGAAGCAAAGAATAGCCCAATCAAGGAATTGCCAAACAAGCAACCATAAACAATATCCAGTCAAGGAATCACCAAGGCCACTCCCACCAACACTGACAGGGAGTCACTAGAATGTAAAAATGAGAGCAAACCCCTACTAGCACTGTGATGTTACCTAGTCTGGCAATGAAATGTCTATAAGAAAACAACCCAACTCAGAATATCAAGGACCACAGTTCAGTCTTGATCTCAAATGTTATTGTCAATCGATATATAGCTAATGTATCTAAAATATAAATAACTTTTAAGAATATTTTTATTATCTTATGAGGCTGCATTGCTAGCTGTCAGGACTGTGGGTTGGATTTGCCTGTTTTAATAATTATTTCTATACAAAGTATCTCCATTTCTTTTTCTTAAAAAGCTCTTCCGTAGTTCTTTTTGCTTCCAATATTTACCTGATGGTATCTATTATATACATGTAATGCATGGGCACAGCAGTTTCCATGAAGGTCTCCATCACACCATTATTTGTCTCCTGGTATACTTCTGGAACATTCTGAGGAGAATATTGGTGAAACTAGTAATTCAGCAAGGAAAAGACACCAGTGTAGAAAATTTTCTTCAATTTATTTAAATTGATCCTACTCAACTCCAGACAACTCTGGTGGCTCATAATACACCAGACAATATAGAAGAATATAATGAGAAGCACAAAGAAGAAAATTGAACTAGTAGAGAAAGAAAAAAGGGCAACATGGCAACTTGGCAGACTCTTCCCCCCCCCCTGCAAATATCCCTCCATCACATACTTAGCAAAAGCAATGTCAGCTTTCCTTGCCTACCTTATGTTAAAAGAAATGAATTTGAGGCAAATCAACTGTGATCATACAGTGTACTAGACACTGCTTAGTATTAGCCACAACTACTGGTAGGTGTTTTACTTTATTGTTTGTCAGGCAAGACTGGAAAATTTAGCTGGCTTCGTTTCTCTAGTTACCAGAAATCTTTCCCTCTACTTCTCTATTTTAGACCTCTTACCTTATCCTAACTTCTTTCAAACATTCTTTCAGAGCTTTCAGGTCCAATCTTTGAATGTTTTGCTAACAGTCAAAATAATAATCTTTTTATTTATTTGAATTTGATTCTATGTGCCCTGAGTTAATATGGAGTGAATGAGAAAAATGAAAGTTGTATTATCATTTGTATCAATGTAATGGATTAGGGAATGGGTAGAGGACTAGGATCAGGGAGTCTTGGGTTCAATCCTTCCTTAGGTAAAGAAAGCTCCTTGAGTAACTTTGGGCCAGCTCTCTGTCGGCTATGGTTATTGTTTCAGGGATAAGATTGAAGGAAGGGGTACTATGAGTGTCAGAATACTTGCATTCCTGGCAGAATTGTAGGATATAATTTAGGAATGGGATCTAAATTAATGTTAATAATTTATGGGAAATGTTCAAGATGTTATGTGATATTGAATTGTATACAAAAGCTTCAGAATTTGTCAGGAATAGAGGTTATTCCAGATGTCAAGGAATAATTGTTGGAAATGTTTGATGTAACTGTTTTGGAAAACGCAATACTTCCTGCCAATCAAAGTATGCAGCTAATCATTGTTGTTATGAAATATTCTATGATATATAGTAGGGAATATAACTTAAGATCTTTTTCTTAGTTTGTATTTTTGTTTGTATTTTTAAGGGTTTTTAAACTGGCACTTGTCATTTTGCATTGCTGATGCTTTGCTTGTCTGTCTCTAAGCATTTGCCTGTATAGGTAGTCTTTGCTTATCAACTATACTTGAAACCAGGGACTCTATCGTTAAGTGAAAAATCATATGATTATTAAAACATAATTACATCTTTGGGCTCTATGAGCAATAATTATGTCTAAACAAAACAAATGGAATGACATTTAGGAAGAAGAAATTTTCCAGTGTTCCCATTTACTGTCTTCTGAACAAACTAAAATTCAAGGAATTGGATGTTGTGACTAGAGATCTGTAGATCCTTTGAAAAATATATATACCTTTATTAGGGTATTCTGATTTTTTACTTTCATCCAATTTGATTCCCTCCTTGGTGTTACCACTTAAGCTTTAAAATCCTTTAAAAAGTTTAAGGTCCAAAAATGTTGAATAAGTTGAGGGTTTGAGCCAGATTTTGTTTCTCATTATTCATACTATATATTGTATAACTTCTTTTTTCTAATTGGTACAAAGGAATTGTAATAACAGCATTTCTAGAGCTGATATAGAATATTAGTTGTGTTTTTCTCACTATAATAAGTATGCATAGAAATGACCAACATTTAAATTATATTGGCTTTTAATTTGTAAATCAAAAAGTATACTCCATATGTTTTAGCCAGTGATATTTGTTTAGAGGTAGGGATATAATCTTATTAATGATGGTTTTAGGTAGTTTCTCTACTGCCGATTCCAGTGAATGAAGATACTGAATAACAAGATGCCAGCTCTACAATATGGCTGTGGTCCTTGATTTGTAAACTGCACAATGTGCCTGCATTTCCAAGTACATTTCCAATGTACTGTACTTTACTATGGGTACATGTGTTAATAAATACATTAAAACTCAAAATGTTTTTCTATAATTGGTTTCTTTTTTTTTGTTTCTTTGTTTCAGTTCTCTGTGCAAAAAATTTGGTGAAAAAGGATTTTTTCCGTAAGTACACCTTTCTGTTTTTATATCTTTTATTTTGCATTACAGAGGATACAGGTTTAAAGATACTGTATTACTAGGTAGCATTTCATGAATCATTAAACATAATGCTCTGATATAGTCAGATTATCTACTCGCCTTCAAGTATTGTTTCTGGCCTGTGCTAATAGAGTATATTGATATACTTGCATTTCGAATACAAGCCAGTGTGGAGTATCATTAAGACCCTGTACTAAGAGCAGGGAGACTGAGATTCCACTCTCAATCAAGGGGAGAAGTTATTGGGTGGCTTTGAAGTAGTTATCCCTGTTATGTATGCTGTCTTGAACCCCTAAAGGACATGTGGGGATAAGAAAAATATTATTCTTTTCCCCTTATGAGTCTGTTATAATTTTTTAAAAAATATATTTATTAAATATTTATAAATCATTTATAGTTTATTTGTAAACCATTCAGAGTCACTCTTAAGAATGAGATAGATGGTATCTAAATTTGAAAATTAAATAAAAGAGGCATGTTGTAATGTTTTAATTTGTGTATATTTCTCAATGAGAGTAACAGTCATGATACCATCATCTCTCACCATTGGTATTGTTTGTGAGAGATGCTGAGAATTGTAATTCTGTAATGCCATAAATGCCAATTTATTGTGATGTTAAAATCTAAAAATGGATTGGTATTATACTTTAATCAGAATTAAAATTCAAGATCAAAATCCATTTCCATACCATTAACTTTTTAGATTAACTTTATAACCCAGGGAGTACCCCAAAAGTCCCTTGAGTTTTAAAAAATAGCATGGAAATTTAGCATGAGCAGTTAGAAAGAGTTGCTGCCATCCAATATTTTATACTGGTTTCTTTTGGCTAAATTTGTTATTTATTAAAGAATTGCTTTGACAACGAATGCTGCTAAAGTCAAGCTCATTTAAGTCAAGTACTACTATTGGTCATTTCATGAACATATCCATGCCATTTTCTTGGCATTAATATGGATGTGGTTTGACATTATACTCTTAAGGAATGTTTTTCAACTTCCAAACTTACTGTATTAGAATTACCTGTTGGTCTCCCATCCAAATTCTGCTATAATCAGGATGACCTAGTTAACTTTCATGGTCAACCAGATGCTGCCACCTGCTGATGTTTCATGTGTGTTACAGAATATTTATAAATAGCTATGTGAGTTCAGTGATTATCTTTTCATCTCTACCTTTACAACTAAATGCTTCAAGAAGTGCAGGGAGTCCCTGAAATAAAAATAAATTCAAATCTGTCTTTAACCTTAAAAATTTTATTTATATAAAGGGTTGGTATTATTAATGTTATTCAGTACAAAATTTTCTCAAAACCATATTGATAGCATAATGAGATTCCTTTGTTCATTGAATTAAAAAAGACAGGTTAGAAAATGTAGATGCTTTCTAATGGGCTGTCATAAATAAAATGATATCAATTAGCCGCATCCTCATTGTATTATGTATTTTCTGACAGGGCTTCCTGATCCATTTGCTAAAGTGGTGGTGGACGGATCTGGCCAGTGCCATTCTACTGATACTGTGAAGAATACCCTTGATCCAAAGTGGAATCAGCATTATGACTTGTACGTGTCAATAGAGATTATCTAACTATGATTAAACTTTAAGCTGGATAATTGCTAAAAAACTTGAAATATATTAAGTCAGGGAGTCTTTGTTAAGAATTACTCTGAAAAGTAATGCAGGCCTGTGTTAATTGTCTGGTTTGTTTATAAAGTAGCTTGTCTTTTATTGCTAAAGCATAGGGTTAGTTGGTTGTTTATGTGTCATTATAGTTGTGTCAACTCTTAGCAACCACAGATACTAATTCTTAAATACTGCTTTTTTGTATAAAATCAAAGTGCTTAGCTGAGAAAACAAGTATGTATATTTTTTGTGACAGCTGAGAAATATAGACAAAAATGCAGATTCTGGATGTGGAATGGAGATACCTGGATGATCAGATAGATTGGATTCTAAATTCACACCAACTTCTCAAATCATAGGTAGTAATCAGTGATGATGGACTCGTAGTACAGTTACATCTACCACAGATATAGCGTTCTTTCTTTAACTCTGGGGGTCCTCCTGGATGTACGACTGTCATTAGAAGATCAGATCGCAGCCGTCTCCAGGGGGGCATTTTATCAGGTCCGAAGGATCTTCCAGTTGCGGCCATTTCTGGATCGGGGCGCTCTTCGCACAGTCACTTCTGCCCTCCTTATCTCCCGCTTTGACTATGGCAATGCTCTCTACATGGGGCTCTCTACATGGGGCTCCCCTTGAAGAGCATCTGGAGGCTGAAGTTGGTGCAGAGTGTGGCCGCGTGGGTGATTTTGGGGGCTCCTTGGAGCTCCCATATTATACCTCTCCTGCGTGAGCTGCACTGGCTCTCTGTGGTCTTCCGGGTGCGATTCAAGGTGCTGGTTCTCTCTCTCGGGAGAGGGGCGGTCAAGAAATCTAATAAAATAAATAAATAAATAATAAACTAAGGATGGCTGTTTCAGAAACCAGTTATTACCCCAGTATGTTTACTTCTAATGATCGCAGTATATCATTGCCTAAGTATTAATTGATATATTGTAAATTTATACATAGCACCCAAGGAAATGAGGTTGAGTACTACTACCCTTTGACATAATTCTGAAAACTCTATACTTAAAAGACTTACGTCTTAAATAAATATCAGGTAACTTTTAACAGCAAAATTAAAAATAATAAATTTTCCTAAATTAATTAGTAAGTTTCTATCCTGGCATCCTATTACAGGAGTTCCCAACCCCCAAGCTGTATCCCGTTTGGTAAATGAGCATATACAGCTCCATCTTTTGGCAAGTGGTGACAGCTTGTAAACTTCCCTACCAGCTTCCCCAGTGAGTTTCTGGGAAAGCTGGCGGAAAAGATCATATGATCACAGGGCACTTGACAATTAATCATAAGTGTGAATTACGTGACTGTGAGATGTATAACATTTTACAATGGCTGGAAGTGCTTCATGGAATGTAAAGCACCCTTTCTAAGCTGTCGTAATTTTGAGTGTAGTGTATAAAAATGTCAGTGATTTTCTTCAAACATGGACAAAAACACATATTTTATGTGATATTAAAAAAAATAGTCCCTCTTTAGTTGCTGACACCATTTGCTTGAGTTGTCCTGTGAGTGCCTCTTGGGGAAGGATATAGTTGCAATGCGTCTGTTCCCCTCATATATATGTGGGTATTCAGCTGAAATCTTTGTGTTTGATAGCAGAAATTGTATGTAGAAACAAGTTGAAGGCATCATATGAGTAGTCTTTTCCGAAAAGATAACATTCTGTGTTGTGGAAAATAATCAGTTTCTAAATTTATATGGGTAGACCTCAACTTACGACCACAATTGAGCCCCAAATTTCGGTTGTTAAGTGAGACATTTGTTAAGTGAGTTTTGACCCATTTTAAGAGTTTTCTTGCCTCAGTTGTTAAGTGAATCACTGCAGTTGGTAATTTAGTAATCCGGTTGTTAAGTGAATCTGGCTTCCTCATTCATTTTGCTCATGGGAAGGTCACGAAAGGTGATCACATGAGCTTGGTACACAGCAACAGTCATAAATATGAACCAGTTGCCTAACATCTGAATTTTGAGCCCATGACCATGCAAAGGCTGTAATTGTGAAAAATGGTCAAGTCACATTTTTCAGTGCTGTTGTAACTTTGAACAGTCACTAAGCAAACTTTTGTAAGTCAAGATCTACCTGTATTATGATGCATTGCAATTCTAGGGTATGTGTGTTATGGGTGAATAAGCCATTTGAAACAAGTGAGTGTAGAAGGCTGTTTTAGTAAATCGAACACTTATATGTTTGTACTATGACAAAATGCATATAATGGGAGAGGCTTACTAAACATCTCTCAGAGTGAAACATAATTCTTAAGTGTTACAACTCGTCCTCCACATTCTCAATAGCATACCATTTTTTTCTGTTTGACAGACTGACTGTCTAGCCAAAGGAGGTCAGCAATGTATGATTTACATAAGATATTTTTAAAAAGCTCCTTTGACATTTGTTCAAATAGAATCTTTTTATGAGTAAATTATGCTGGAGACATGTCTGTTTTATAATGCATTTGACCTCTTCAGCATAAAATAAAAATAACAATTTTTATGTTATGAAGCTCTAAAAAAATTTGCAGTCAAAAATTGTGTTCTAATAGACAGTTAGAGGTATGCGTCAACATAGGTTATGTGGCTGATTCCTGTCTTTTTTCCTTCCCTTAGATACATTGGAAAGTCTGACTCTATAACAATCAGTGTATGGAACCATAAGAAAATCCATAAAAAACAGGGAGCAGGTTTTCTGGGTTGTGTGAGACTTCTTTCTAATGCTATCAACCGCCTCAAAGACACTGGTTGTAAGTAGGCAGAACAAAAGTACTTCTATGTTTTGGAGTAAGCTTTTGGTTCTATGGAAATTATAATTTATTTATGATTTATTTATTTGTATCCTGCCTTTATTATTTTTACAAATAAGGTGGCGAACATATCCACCACAATTTCCTCCTCCTATTTTTTTCTTCCTCACAACAGCCCCACTGAGGTGGGTTGAGCTGAGAGAAAGTCACCAAGATATCTTTCATGCCTGAGGCAGGACTTAAATTCACAGCCTCTGAGTTTTTAACCTGGTACTATAACCACTAGATCAAAGTGGCTTTGGGGAAGGTGAAGACCATTATGATCTTCATCTTCTTTTGAAATTCTAGAAATGTTTAATTTAGCAATATGTATTTTGCCATAGAAATTACCTTATATGATCATACATAGAAATAAGGCGCGCCTCTTTGTTTTTTTTTATAGATCAGAGATTAGATCTGTGCAAACTTGGGCCGAGTGACAATGATACAGTTAGAGGACAGATAGTAGGTAAGTAATGATTTTATATTGTTTGTTTGTTTGCTTTATTTTATAGCCTGCCTTAATTATTTTTATAAATAACACAAGATGGTGAAAAGGTTTCTTCTCTTGTTTTCCACACAACAACAATGTTGTGAAGAGGGTTGGTCTGAGAGAGAAAGATAGTTCAAGGTCACCCAGCTGTCTTTCATGGGAAGGCAGGATTAGAATGCACAATCTCTTGTCTATGGAGATTTTCAGCTATCCAGGTCAGGGTTGTCCCAAAGGTGCTTTTTCCAAAGGCAACTAAACTTTTGAAAGCATTTTTGGCTCACAGTCTCTTGGTTTCTAAGCCAGCACCTCAACCACTAGATCACACTAGACCAAATTTAAATACGTATTTCAAACACCAGGGTGGAAATGGAAAAAAAAGGAATGTGAAGTATGATCCTTCTGTTACTTAAGTCTGTTTTGAGTCAGATCGGCAGCTCTATGTAGGTTTGACAGAAAATTCCACCTAAAGCTACTATAATTATTCATTCTATTGGCAAAGAAGTTTGGGAAGGCTTGTGTGGTACAATTTTCTTCCTAAGAATAACACATTACAGGTAATATAGTATAGTCTTTTGGAAGAGGTCCCTGTAAAAACGTGGAAAAGGAATGGTTCAGAGTATATTAGGTTAAACAGATTGTCCATAAAAGCCCCTTTGATCCAGCAAATGTTTTTTATGAATTAAAGTGAATGGCATTTTATTTGCATTTCTTCTTTTCTATGCATCCCCCCCTTTGCCTTCTGCAATGTGGCTCATGAGGATTCCCTATTGTCTGAAGAAGATTTGGAGAAATTAAAGCATAGGCAGAATGAAAGAGTTCTCCCCTCTGAAGCTGTGCTGGGTGATTGGATTCCAATTTTGATTGGAAAGAGAAACCATTGCATGAAACTCTTATTTCTGCTTATCAGCATTGTTTGGCATTCATTTTTTCCCCTTCCTTGTTAATAATTGCACTCCGCTTACCATTTCTATTTAAGCTTTGGCAAGTAAATATAATTTATATAGATTTTTAACAGTCAGATACTGTTTAACTGAAATGCTTTTAACGCCAACTAAGTTTACATGTTACATGCTGCTTTATTTTCTCTTCTCATTGAAGTTAATGTTTAATATATTGCTTTAGCTATGCTTCAATCAATCCTGTTAAGGTGTTTGTTAATCCGATGAATTTGTTTTTTAAGAGTAGCGAGTGTGAGAAGGGAAATTGACAAGCAATTTTGTGTTGGTCTTTTGAAATATAATTTGATTGATCTCAACCCTGTGCTGCAAATTATGTGTTTCAATATTATACCCATTCCAGACGTCTTATTATGTCAACGCAGATGTACTACTAGGCTCTGTAGATGTAATTGAACCTTATTCTCCAATTTAATATTGCTTACAGTACTAACATTTAAGAATCCGTTCCACTGAATGATTGTCTATGATTTCATAAATTTAAAAAAATTGGAGAAAGAGTAGATTACCTCTAATGAGAATTTCCAGACATTTGATTTATATATTGTATTCTTGCTGCTAAGTTGTTGGGTGTTGGGGTTTGGTTTTTTTTTTTAATGTTGATCACAACAGGTGGAATTATAAGGATCTATTTGCAGATGGTGCCCTGCCTTCAGAACGCCAGCATTCCTTTGGGTTGCAATGGGGCCCAGCCTCTCTTGTTATCTTTCACTGGGCTGATGCTCGTTTTGGTCTAGACTTGAGCTTTCAGTTCCAATCTAAACAGGATTAGGAAAAGCCCATTAATCTTAATGCCACAGAAACCACAAATAAGTCATGTGTTCAGTTTCATTCTTGACTGGCCTCTTTATAAAGTAAACAGAACTACTTAGGTTTACACAGACAGCCTTTGTTGTATTATTTGCAACACTTTAGGCACAGAATTATCATTTTATTTTTTTTGTGAAAAATCTTTGGATGTAAGAAATGTTAGCACTAAAGATTGTCTTTTTAATGCAGGTGTGAATATGAGAATTGTTCGTATAGTTTTAAACTATTTTTGCAATAGCATTGTGTCATATATGCCACCGTTAAGGTTTGTTATATCTTTCAAAATGCAAGCAAATAAAAATTGTAACTCAACATTTTAAAAAATGAATGAGAAACCAAATCATAATATTATATGATGAATAAAATCCCTGATACAGAGATGCCTTTTACACGGAAATATCTGAGCCCTAGCAATTGATTTATGCTAAATGGTAAGACAAATGTAAATATTAAGTCCCTTTTCTATATTGTCCACACTTTCAGCGAATTAAATTTCCCAAAGACTTGTATTTACTGGCAAGTTTTGTATGTCAGCTTTAAGCAGAGCTTTTTGGTGGTGGAAGTAGGAGGAAATAACATAAAAATAGGTGTAGCGTACAGAAAAAAACCCAGCAAAAAAAAAAGAATGACATGTTGAAAATAATGTGATAACAAAATATCTGACCATGCCAAACCATAAGAATGTCACAAGGCAAGTTTCTTTGAGGAGGCAATTCTATAACCGTGGCATCTTAATTGAGAAAGCACTCTCTCTTTCTGGTCACCACTCACTCCCCATTGACATGGTCTTTCTGGAGATTCAGTGAAGAAACAAAGCATCTGTTGGTTCTCAGGTACTCGGTTTTGCCAGGACTGAGTTGCTGCTTATTGGCCCTTATTCAGTTTATTATTATGCCTGATATATGAATTTGATGAAAGAGAATGGAATGTTATCAGCAAAGAGGCATTGCTTCATTACACCTCCCTATTGCCTTTTCCAGTTTATTTTGGTGTTCAGAACCATGGAGACAACCAAAATCTTGGAGAATCATATAACACTGACAAATTCTCTCAGTCACATTTTGGAATTACTTCTTTAGGTAGAAATGGAATTACTATGTCATTGTTTCTCCCAAAAGAATATGGAAGGAGTAACATTGTAATATTGATATTGGAATTTGCTAGACGCTCCAGAATTAACAAGATCCACATTCCAAATAAATCATCCATTAATATACTGTTGGCAATCTTTGTACTAAAGTAATCATTTCTAACAAAAGTACAGTATGTTTTGTATTCTACTAGGCAACTATGAGGAACAGATTGAAGGTATAAGATTGTAACTTGAGGTGATAGAGAAATGGCTATAGGAATACCTGTTTACTGGGCTGAAATTTCCAGGGTCAGATTACTTACTTGCATTTTGAAATCTCATCAAACTACTTTCCAGTATCTTGGAGTATCCTCAGGGAGTTTAGTGAAAAGATATGATCCTACATATTTTCAAAATTCCAAATGCATAAATCACCGAATCAAAAAGATTCGTGCAAGATACACCATAATAATGTTCTAATTCTGACTTTTGTTTTTTGATAGTAAGTCTTCAGTCCAGAGACCGGATAGGCACAGGAGGGCAAGTTGTTGATTGCAGTAGATTATTTGACAATGATTTACCTGATGGGTAAGTTAATTTTTTCGACAGTTGAAATAAACTAATGTATTACATGTCCCAAACATTGTTTTCATTTGTACTTAATATTTGCAGTGATAAAAAAGAATGGAAGAAAATTACTTTAAACTACTTTAAAATTATTACAAATAAAAACTTATTTAATAAATAACTGTGAGCTCAAACATTTTAAAATCAAACTTCTTGTAATGTACACTATTCTTTCAATATAAAAATATTTAGCTGGGAAGAAAGGAGGACAGCTTCTGGAAGAATTCAGTATTTGAATCATATCACACGAACAACACAGTGGGAGAGACCAACACGGTAAGCATTCTTTTAAAGAGCTAAAGCGTGCCTACAGCTCTAGTGGTTGTCAGTGCTAGGAATTCTTCAATTCTAAGTTGATGTGCCACATTGTGTTCTTTCCTCCCAAATCAGAGATTTTTCTCACACATTTAATATGTATTACATTATTATGCAAAAACCATAAAACATATTTGCACATGAAAATCTTTTCATGGAATCTTGAGAGGCAGAGCATCCAAATTAGTTTTCAGATAAACAAGAGTTTTTTTTAATTCCCCTCTGCAACAATCTTTTTGCTAGAACATTATCTCAAACTTCTGCATATGCCGATTGGATCAAAACAGTTGCTTATCCCTGTTAAGTTTTCCTTAAGTCCTTATTGTTTATTTTTGAAATATTCAATGACAAGCAATAAAATAGGAATAAAGAGGTCATATTTATATATAAAGATAAACCTTTTTTTTTTTTACAGAACTCTGGTTTTTATTAAATTAACTCAGGGTTTGTAATTAGTTTATATATACTTTCTTGGAAAGGGAGAAACAAGGGAAACAGTTTGGACAATGCATTAAAATACCTGTTCCTATTTTACTTCCGGTTGAGTAGGAGACGGTGACACTTGTACACTTGTACATCAGGATTTTCCTGATTTTTCTATTGTTGGTTGTAAAATTGGCAACTGTGTTATTGCTAATAGGTAGGAAATCCGATCTCTCATCTCCATTTCCCCAAGTCTCCTTTGTTCCATCTTTAGTACAATGCAAACAGTGTGAATGTTTCTCAGTGTGGGGATGGTTTTAGAATTTTTATTATCAAAGGAGGCATTAGTGGTCTCTGTGGCAAGGATAACTTTTTTCTAACTACCAGCTGTAACCATTCCTTGTCAGGACTAATGTGGCCTCAGCAATCCTTGTGGTGATAATTTTAGGGCTGGATTACTGGAAATACTCTTTATACAGAATTACCCTGGGGGTTGAGCTGGAAACTGCTTCTGATGTAAAACGTTGCAGCCAGATCATTGAAGGGGCTTATTTATTTATTTATTGAATTTATATACCGCCCCTCTCCCTGGGGACTCGGGGCGGTTTACAGCAGATAAAAATACAAA